>JARQZK010002367.1:0-25000 GCA_030704885.1 Cynegetis impunctata | reverse complement strand
ATTTATATTTTTTGAGTCACTTTTATGTCCTGTAATTCTAGAATGTAAGTTCTGTTATGTTTGACCAATATATACGGCTTCACAGTTGGTGCATGCATAACGTGACCAGACGTCCCGTTTTGAACGGGACTGTCCCTTTTTTTGATTACCTGTCCCGGTGTCCCGGAAATGAACTCCGGGGCGCAAAATTGTCCCGTTTTCGGAAACCGCGCGAAAATTGAATATCCGGCCGGCTGAACGCCAGCGGTGTGCGGGAGCGAAACCGCGTCGTCGGCCGACGCGACGATAGCCGATACGTCATCGATCGCGTTCGCTATTGGTTGACTATTGTTTGACAGATTGATCAAACTTCTCGCTTTTGTTTTGTTGTTGTTTGATGCTCGTGTAGTAAATAACTTAAAGTTCTTTTATTTTGAAATCATAAGTTCATATGCCGAAACGAAAGTGTTCGTTCAATGTTAGCTTATAAGCAAAATATCCGTTTATCAAGCAAATAAATACTTCCTCAGATGTCAAATGCGAAAAGTGTCGTACAGAATTAAGTGTTTCCCACAGTGGTGCCGGTGATATTGAACAGCATTTGAAGTCTGAAAAACATAAAAGTGCTGATCGTGCCGCCGCTTCCAGTTCTTCAGTGTTAAACTTTTTCAAGAAGTCGGACGCGCCAACATCAAAGGATTTGGATATCGCCGCGGCACAAGGCGTCTGGGCTTATCATACGATACAAGAAAACCATAGTTTTCGCTCTAATGATTGTGCTTCGAAATTAATTCAATCATGTTTTGAACCCAAATTTACGTGCGCTCGTACGAAATCAGAAGCTATTGTAGTAAATATTTTGGCGCGTACAGCGATGAAAGAATTAAAAGATGAACTTGATAAGTCCAATTGTAGTACAATTCTAAACGACGCTTCAAATCACGGTAATAAGAAAATATACCTTATTGTAGTACGCTTTTTTTTTCAACCTTACGTAGGCGTGCAAGTAAAAATTTTAGACCTCCAAGACCAACCAGGTGAGACTTCAGAAATCATTGTCAATTATTTAAACAAAGTGTTGATAGATAATAAGTTGACAGCAAAAGTCGTGGCATTTTGTGGGGACAATGCCAATGTCAATTTCGGGGGCGCAGCTAGGCGAGGAACTAATAATGTGTTGACGAAATTACAATCATCTCTGAAAAAGCCAATTATAGGTATTGGATGTGGAGCCCATGTAATTCATAATGCAATCAAATCCGCTGCAGACGGGCTACCCTTAGACTACGAAAGCATTATTGTGAAGATATATTCATTTTTTTATATTTACACGATTCGAGTTGAAGCTCTAAAGGAGTTTTGCGCCGAAACTGAAACGGAATATCAACAAATGCTCGGCTATAGCAAAACCAGATGCCTTGGAAAGAGTTTTAAAAATGTACCAGCCATTGAAAAACTACTTTTTGAGCATTGAAAAATGTCCCTTGTTACTAAAACACTTTTTTGAAGATCCCACATCAGAATTGTGGCTTCATTTTTTACACACTCAGTCAGCAAGTTTTCATCAGGCTGTATTGAAGATTGAAGGTCAGACTGTATCGGCAATTGAAGCTGCAAAAGAAATCAGTCAACTAAAAGACAATTTGACTCAGAAACAGACCAATCAGTTTCTCCCATTCACAGTCCGTCAATTAATGGCGAAATCGAAAGATAATGGTACTGTTATCGATGAAGAGTTTGTGAAGAGGACGACTACAGAATTTTATAAAACAAGGCGTGAGTATCTTGAGCAGTGGACAAGCTTTCTTACCAAAGAAATGAAGATATTTTATTGGGCAGATTGAAAACAAGTACCCGCATGGGAAGAGGTTCAAAAATCTCTGGATGTCTTAATTGAAAACGAATATATTGACTGTAATAAAGATACAGAAGTTTTTGACGAATTTTCATTAATTTCTAACTATATCACATCGCAAAAAGGAACCGAATGGAATAATCTAAATGTTTCCACGGAAACTCGTTGGGTTGAAGTATTCAAACATTTTCACACCAACAATCTTCAGCATGAAAACTTTTGTATTTTGATTGAATATATTTTATGTTTTCCTGCTACAAATGCTCCAGTAGAAAGAGTATTTTCGTTGATGAACAAATTGTGGACAATGGAAAAGACCCAGTTACAAACACCAATTCTAAAGGCGATGTTGATAACTAAGGTCAATATAAAAAAAACTTGCCAAGAGTTCTATTCTTACTTAAAATCATCACCAGCTATATTGAAGCAGATCTGTTCCTCTGATAAATATTATAAATATAACTTAACAATTTGAATATATTTTTTAATTTGTACTAATAGGTAACTTTTTCTAAATAAATAGTTGAAAAAAACTTTTTTTTTTCATTGACTACCTGTTAATTGAAATAAACTAATGTCCCGTTTTGAGTCAACAAATGAATGGTCACGTTATGCATGCACCAACTGTCAGGGCCGGCCTAAGGGGTGTGCGAAGTATGCAGCCGCACACTCAAGCCTTTTGGAGGGGCATGAAATTGACCAATTTTTGTAAAAAAAAAATGATAAATTTATATATATATATATATATATATATATATATATATATATATATATATATATAAATATATGTATATATATATATATATATATATATATATATATATATATATATATATATATATATATATGTTCGTATGTATATGCTTATGTATTTTAGCATAACGATAACGGGCGCAGTTTTGAAGCAATAGCAATCTTGTTCACACGATAAAGAGCGCAATTTTATAGAAATAGAGTACGTAGTTTCGTATACCTTGGATGTGATTGGTTTTGGTACGAATTGGTTGGGGGGGTTGATCCCCCGAGGAGGAAATAAATATTGTTTACACATTAGAGGGCGCATTTTTTTTTAAATTTGGAAATACATTTTTTAAACTGGATACTTTATGAAAACCTGCTCTTTTTTTCGTTTCTATAAAACGTACATACCATATATTAAAGCATTTATCCATCGCTCATTTGTGAAGTTAGTGGTAGTTTCATATTACATTTCCAATATTAAAGATATGAGTTACATAGTAATATGAAAGTATTGAACAAGCTCGTCTCCATTTTTTGTATAATTAATTTTATTTTACTTTATTCAATTTTTTTATGTGTCGATGGAATAATTAGTTTTTCTTCACATTATTTTCCTTATCTTTATATTTCATTAACATTCAATATGGTTTTTGTTTTAGTTTTGGAATTTTTTCCATCATGTTTTACAATTATTCCAATACACAGTCCTCTTTGTTTTTTGTACTTCCTTTGTTTCTATAATTAAATTTTTAAGTCTCTGAAAATTATGGTATCTACCTAAACTTCTTCCGAATTTCTTCTCACATTCCCATTCACAAATTTTTCGGGTATTTTCTCTTATTTTCACTAGTATAGCTACATTAGTTATTGTTTGATTATTAGCAGCTTTTCACTTTGCAATCCTGCTTATTAAAATGGGTGCAATTAGCAAAGTTCGACCTGGGACCAAGATCGTTTCATGACTTTATATGATGCTTGCCACTTAAAATTCAATTTCATATATATATATATATATATATATATATATATATATATATATATATATATATATATATATATATATACATATATATATATATATATATATATATATATATATATATATATATATATATACATTAGCTAGGTATTTATTCTTAGAGTAATTGCAGTATAAGCATAAAAATCATTGCAACGTTATCTAGAGTTAAGCTTTCATTAGTTTATTTGACATAATAGTGGTTACAGTACAAGGAAGAGTACTGAACATATCAAGTCAATCAATAATGAATCAAATTGTCATTCATAAATTTACTGTTCTGCAAGGCGCAAAAGTGCATAAAAACTGTGTTAAGGACCTTAAATTTCAAAAAATTCCAACCCCCCCCCCCAGACCTCCCGGCAGGGGCATGAAATTTGAGTCTAGCACACTTGCAATTTTCGCCTTAGGCCGGCCCTGCCAACTGTGCACACACAGGTTTTACCTAGGTGCAATATAAACTATTACGCATTCTAATAATAATTGTAATAATATCCACTATACGGAATAGTAATTTGCATTTAAACATAGATTATTATATATTTATTTATTATTTATCTTAATTGAATAAAATGTAGTATTACACATGGTTTTATAATTCCATCAATTCATAAAGATATAAATTGGATTGCCATTTTTTTATTGAGTATATTTGGATTAACAGGATCCTAAATTTCTATTGTTATTTCACCGAAGTTAGTTTCATCACATTAAACAGGAGAAAAGCAAAATGATTCAGGCGAATGGTTCCATTAAAAAGTTTATAAATCAATTGAACGTGGTGATCCAACGATGAATTATTAGGTCAAATTATATATTACTAATTTTTTTATTGGTAGAGTCAGACGTAGCATTCATCAATGCCGGTTTTATTATATTCTAGAGAATGTTCTTTATTTCATATCATCAATTTCGTTTCACAATTGCCATCGTTCTATCAGGAGAATATCTCCTAATTAAAAAAAACCATCAATTGGTGTACTGTTTTGTATTCTCCGTTATTCTGGGACACGATAACTGCTCATAATCATTTAGCCAGAATGATCGGTTTCTACGCTAAAATTTTAGTCAAATTATCCTTTTGCTGTTATTAATTTAGTTGGTAAAACTTTCTTCTCGTAAGTTAATTGAATGCTGGCTAATATTACCTTGTTAATCGGAATTAAAATTAGATGATACTTGTATCGGTCAATAATTATAAAGAAGATGCGACTTGCTTCTAGAAAAATATATCTGGTTGGAAAGTTTGAAACCAATAAAACTATAATTTGGAAATGAGATTTATTAGTTTCAATTAAAATAATTAACTATTAAAAAACTGATAACAAACTCTTCGTTTTCCATCCAGGAGCAAATCAATAATGACAATAAATTTACATATCTATTGGATGTTGTTAGTATAATTCCCAATATGTATTGCAAATGTAAAGAAAAATTTCTATTATTAATACATACATACACACACACACACATATATATATATATATATATATATATATATATATATATATATATATATATATATATATATATATATATATGTATATCTATATAAGGCGTCTCCTAAATAAACAAAAAAAATGAGCATACGTCACTCTAATTGGATTTTTGAAGAAACATTGTCAATTTTTTTATATATTTCGAAATTTCATCATGAATGATGCTAATTAATAGTCAATGCTTAAAACTCTGTAAGAAATTTCGTTTCGTGATTTATAAACAGTTTGAAACTGATAAAATTTTACAAAGAATCGGGTGACTACAAACGGGCCACTATTGGTAGTCATGTTGAGATAAAATGGTATTCGGTTGAATTCAACTGAAATTTGAGGTGTACGATAACTTTTTAGGTTTGACGTTTTAGATATATATTGACTTTAACATCATTGGGTTTGTTCGGGAACTGTCGAGGTGTTTTCGGTACCTACTGGATTCACAAATTTCTTTTGAATTTAATATAACTTTTTAATTATAGCCAAATAAAACACTAAAAATAATTTTGTTATGAACCGTATTAATCATCTTCCCATTTATCGCAAAAAAAAATTTTGTGCACAAAATACAACCCGGTTGAAATATACTGCATACGGGAATAGCTACAGGTATATTGAATTGCTCGACTGAAATGATTCATCATTCAGAAATAATCCAAATAGGTTTTTATCATTAAAAATTATTATGAACCTAGCTAATGGCTTAAAACATACCATGCGCTCATACGCCTTTCCATAGAGGATATCTTCTGTCCAGCACCATATGTTTATCTAAAATTATAATCGACAATGGAAGTATAATAAGATCCCCCAGCCAAATTATAGCTACCTGGGTTCTGACGTATCTGCATTTATCAAAAACGAAAAAGAAAAAATATATGCTATGTGCATAATTTGGCCATATGGACGAAATTGCTTCAATTAAGGCGTCCAGACCAAAAAGTTTCAGCTATCTCTCGTTCGTTATTAGATGATTTAGAGGTTATTTTCTTGTAACGCCACAGGCAATTGTGACACGACAAGATACAAAGGAGGTGCTGTTATTTTACGACGTGATGTCTCGAGCATATCTCCTCGAAGTCGCTATGCATTATTGAAATTATTCATAAACATTCCTGGTACGAACGCAAAGTATTCAACATCGGCCACTTTTTCTTATCTCCATTCCCTGCGTTATCCTAAATTATCCACCTATTAACCCACAAAATAATGCATGAAATATTCTGAATTGATTTAACGGTTTGTGTTCAAATCTCCATTTTGTGTCGCATGAAATTACACTAGTGTGTCGGCAGGTGTGAGTGACTGACATTCTTCAGAGATTGCATTCGAGGATTATCCATTTCGGCGCCTGCTTTCAGAAGGAATTCCATAATTCTCTTGGAAAATGGAATTCTCAAGAATAGGTGTTATTCGTTGGCAGTTTATTTACTGAGATATAATAGTCACGTATAAAAAGTACACAATTTTCAGCTCAATACTTCAAAATTAACTTATGAATTGATAGTAAGAAGATAAGCTTCATAATTCGGTGTTTCATCATACTATAAGCTACTGATATTTCTGTACAGCCAAATTAAGAGAGAATAAATGAGCCATATTTTCCCCCAGAATTGCAGCGTATCAAAAGACAAGATAGTCATGTGCGAGAGTACGAATTTTTGTTTTATATCTACACAAAAAAAAAAGACTAAAAGCACACAAATATGCCAGAACACAAACCACAGCACTAATAAAACATAAAAACAATGAGAATCATACTTTCAACTTTAATAGCACGAAAATTTTAGAAATAGAAAAAGATCAAAAACGCAGAGAAATTTTAGAAATGTTACATATTCAAAAAAATTTAAATAAAGTCGTGAATGATAGAAGAGATATCAAACATTTGAGTTCAATATACGCAGATTTAATTCTTTAATTTCTCGAAGAAAAAACATAAATCAAAACAAACAAACTCTAACCATAACAACTCATCTTCTTAGACAAAATCTAAACATCTAGAATTTTCAATTTTTCTAAAAAGAAAGTATAGTTTAGAACATGTGATCTCCAAAATTACAAGTAATGTCTTTTTAAAGACAACAATCAAATATTTTAAACCTATTTTGTACATTACGTGGGTGAAGGTTTCTGTAGTTCCCTTCCCATCTAATATCAACGGACCTGTCTGTTGATATTGGACTTAATAGCACGTAATTAATAACTGAAGACGGCCACAGCCGCAATGAGAAATTTTTGAAAACAAGATAAATAGTCGCCTTTTCTTTGACTTTTCAAAATCAAAATAATTTGAACCTATTTCGAACATTACGTGGGTAAACGTTTCTGTGGTTTTCCTTACCATCTAATAATAACAGATTTGAATGTTAATATTGGACTGAATAGCACGTAATAAATAACGAAGAACGGCCACAGCCGAAAAAAATTTTACTGAGACATAGTAGTCTCTTTTTATTCAAATTTTTTCAAATCAATAGATGTCAAAGAAATTTAAATTTTTTCGAAAGTTTTGATAAAGCCACGAATGTCGTGGCGAAACGTCAACTTTTTAATAAAATCGAGTTTTTTGAGATTCAACAAGCCTGTTATTGCTAATAATTATCAAAAGATTATATATATATATATATATATATATATATATATATATATATATATATATATATATATATATATATATTATATATATATATATATATATATATATATATATATATAAATATATATATATATATATATATATATATATATATATATATATATATATATATATATAATATATATATATATATATATATATATATATATATATATATATATATATATATATATATATATATATATATATATATATATATATATATACATATATATATACATATATCGCTAAGAGCATCGCGATGCTCTTAGCGAATTTTTTTTTCGATGAAGTAAATTATTTTCTATTTTCATTTAGGTTTGCTTTTAAAGTTTTAATTTTCACACCATGTTTCGGTTTGAATCGCATCTCGACGCGATGCACTTTGCGAGTAAAATACGACGGAGCTCTGCTGCTAACGCGTTTTTAATACTCTCCGCTGCAAAATATTGAAATTTACATCAATATTGTGCCATATCATATCAATTGATATTAAGTATTCAGTTAATTATTCATTTATTGAAGATCGATTTGATCCAGATAATTTTGTACTACATTTTCAATTTATTTCATAGGTTTGATTAGTTCGACTATTTCGGTATTAGTATGATAGAGTTATCCGTATGATATGCATAAATAAATATATATTGCATAAAATGTTTATAACTTCCTTAAGGTCAACCAATGTTTGAATATTGTATTCTAAGAAAGGTGTTTATAGTGTGGATCTGCCTTATTGTTGATTCAAATTTTTTTGCTCAATTATTCTATAGATTAGGTAACTGTGAATTATAATCACTTGATAGATATTTTTTTATTTTATTCGGTCCTCTCTTGAAACATTCTTGTGGCAGAAATATTCCAAGCAATCATTAATGATGCCGTTATGTGCTTCCGTTTGACTTTTAAATGCATGAACTATAGTTCGTACTCTAGGTTGTATTATTAAGAAGTTATTTGAGCACTAGTGAGATTCAAGAAATTTATTTTGCTCAATTTATATTATTCTTATCGTCATATATGTAGCATTAGAATCTATGAAATTGTCTTTCATATTCTATTGCCAACAATTTTTAATTCAGTGCACTGATTTATTCATCCACATAAATTGCTTTTGTTCTAAAAAGATGGACGTTAATAGTTATCTGTATATTATTCATAAATATTTTGTCTACTAAAGAACTTGAATATGAAGATCTCTATGTGATACAAATTATATTATCGATACATTTTATTGTGAAAATGATCAAGGAAGTTGATAAAAATTCAGACATTCAATTCAAATTTCACTATTTTAGACATGAATTCTGCAGAATCAAATTTAAATCTCTGGGAATTTGAAAGAATTAGTAAAGTCTAAAATTCAATTGTGATAATCAGAAAGCAGTTCCTATTTTCCAATTTCTAATATAATATGTTGTCTCTTGAAAGAATATTTGTATATTATATATATATATATATATATATATATATATATATATATATATATATATATATATATATATATAATAAAATCATTTCCCTATCTTAACTAAACCTTTTTCTCAACTAGATAAACATAATTAACGAAAGTTTCATCATAGCATTATTCTTGAAAATATTTAAGGGGAATTGATGTTTTTTATGGGAAACAGATCAAAAACTAAATCAATATTTTTGTGTATCTTATAATTTCTTAAAATACACTTTCGTTTACTTATTGTATGAAATGAATGATCCATCATCCAATTGGAATAAGCATCAAATCAAATTTTAGAAGGCTTGGTGGCCGTTATCTATATTGGGTATTGAATATATACCCCAGAGTTGGTTGTTTTCCTCTATAGTTTCTTTCACTCATATTAAAACAATGGTTAAAACTAACAATTTACACATATATTATAAGAAATAACGCATGACGCACGTTTCGGTGGAACTTCACCTTCTTCAGATGCTGATCTAGCATCTGAAGAAGGTGAAGTTCCACCGAAACGTGCGCCATGCGTTATTTCTTATGATAAATGTGTAAATTGTTTTTTTTAACCATTGTTTTAATATGTTCATTAATTTACACCAAGTATCGGCCCAATCAATCCAAAATCTTTCACTCATGACGAACAAGTCCATCATCGACAATGGCAATTAGTAGGGATATCGGGCTTATGAAAAGACGCAGTTCCTTCCTCTACAAAAAGCTTATAGGAAAAGGTATTTAAATTCTTGTTGACTATATTGAAGAAAATTTTTTAATTTATCCATAATAACTCTGGTTTTAATTTCAAGTTCGCTGAATATTTCGGAAAATATTGTCCAATGAGTTTTTCCAATTTTGCGATAGTAGGTAACGGAAACCTAATGTCAATAGTGAAAAAACTCTCAGCTTGTAGATATACTGAAACATGAAGAATTTCAGTTATGCAGATATTGAATGCAATTATATCTTCACTGATCATATATATTTCATAGTGAAGGTTCTGAAACCTTGAAAATTCAAAACTCAAATCTGTTGTTTTGTTTCAACGTAAATTTTTCATTTGGTTATTCTGTAAATTGATTTTTTTCATATAGTGAAGTTCTTCTCAATCAAAATTTCATAGAAGATTGAACAATATAATGAAACGTTAATAAGTTTGTAGAATATTCATTCTTTCGTAGTATTATCCCCAAAAGTAATACAGCGTATGGAAAGTCAACAGTCAAGCGCGAGAGAAGTTTTTTGTCCGTTTTCACCTCCTGGACTACGATTTTCCGAATTTTTTTTATATATTTATAATATATATAAATATATATTTATATATTTATATAGATATATAAATATATATATATATATATATATATATATATATATATATATATATATTTCCTAGGTACATAATGGCATCTTCAGCGGCTCCCATCAAACCGATTGAGCTGAAATTTCAAAAGTGGGATATCGTTTTCAAGGCAGTAGGAAACTGCCGAAATTGAGTTAAATTTCTTCAACTGCTGCAATTTTCACTTAGATATGTGTATTTTGATAATTATATTTTTTTCATTACATATTGACATCTTCAGCGGCTACCATCAAACCAAATGAGCTGAAATTTATTATATGGGGTTGCTTCCGAGACCGAATATAAATGTCAAAATTAGAGTAAATTTTTCTAACGGCCGAAATTTTAAGGAGATATTTTTTGTTTTTCCGTAGTTTTTGAGTTCATGTTGAAATACGTTCTTTTGTGGTTTTAAACCTTCTTCTTCAACCGTGCTACACTTCGTGGAGACTATTTCGTTCGAATTGCATCTTGACCTGCTCCGCTATCAGTAGGTACTCAATGCACTTCATTTTTGAATAAAATAAATTATTTTCTAATTTTCATCACGCTTTAAAGTGTGGTTTTTCATTACGCGATGCACTTCTTTTCAATAAAATAAATTATTTTCTGATTTTTATTTCGGTTCACTATTACCTATATTGATAATACACCCTCAGTGACGAAGGTCTGCTGCTAACGCTTTTATTTCATGTAATTATTATCATAGGGTATCTAATAACCATTTAATTTCATACAGTAGTTTTTCAATTGTATCTCCAAATAGATTTCCATTATAAGTTTTCTCTTCTATATATATCATATAATATGGCATTCTATTTTTCACAACTGAAATCTGAATTGATAAAACTGAGCTTGGCGTTGAGTTGAGGCTAACTTTTTTTTTTTGTTTATTTTTTCATAATGCCTGAATCGTGAATATATTCAGATAAAGAGAAACGTGGAACGTAGTCCATATTTTTGGATGCTATCCAACAATCTCCCCTGTGACCGATGGAATCTTCCCGCTCACTGACCCAGCACCAGCTCCAGTGCTGGCCATACGTTACCATTAATCTCGCCATTGCATTCTTTCCAATCTGCATGTTGTTAAAGCGGTGGACGACGAATGAGATCCATCGATTATGGTTTTCAATCTGGACCCTAACCAATAAATCTGTTACCAGATTGAAAATGGGTTTTCCGTTCAACATCGGTTTCGATTCAATTCAGTAATGTACTTCTATTTGTCGGGACTCATTGCAGATATAACTTTATATATGAGAGAAATGTATCATATAATTTTTCATAGTTTAATCTTATGTTCTGATAATTATTTAATATAAAATGTTATAAAACTATTCCTATGTGACATTTCTTGAAGAAATCTTAATCTAAGCATGGATAATTCATATCATTGTTAATTAAAAAATAACAATAATTTTATCTAATACTCATTATATGGTCAATAGTAAGTAAATGAAAAAAATTGCAATAAAAATTATTTCAGAAGTTTTATATCGATTATAGTGATACTTAAATATGAAATCTCATTTTGTGAAGACCAGTCATAGCTTCTCGTTACCTGATTCAATTACAGCAACGACTAGATTTACTCACCGACCCAGAGCGGTAAATAATTTGAATTGATGGAATCTAGTAATGATATAATGTCGAGTGAATTATGCATTAAATTATACTTGGTTACAATGGTATGACATGGGTTTTTAGAAACGAACTCATCAATTTCAATTTGAAAATGTAAAATGAATCATTCTTCATTTATCACGTGAAGGAAAATGTACAATTGTTCCAATTATGAATAGAAATTTCAGGTGTGGAATTCATATTTTCTAACAAAAGATTTTTCTCATTTGATTTCACAGTGGGATTACTTGTAATGTCAGTATTTTCATTTTCATGTAGAATTAATAGCAATTGAAGATGATGGCAATCCCCCATGTCGTTTGAATTCCAACACATCAACTTCAGCATTTGCTAGAATAGTAACTGTATTACTTTTGAATGCATATCCCGTATAAGAAAGTGGGTATTAAAATTCAGACAAACTTCGAAGGGAAAATTCGTTCACAATGGTCAAAAATGAACGAGAGGAATTCAAATCTTGATGAATGTCTAAATAATCGATAATTTTAACAGATTTTGAATTATTGTGTTTAGTACAAGGCAAATTCACTATAATAAAAGTCCAATTTTCTTGAGTATACGCAGTTTGCATAGAATATAATAAATTAATGTCTTCTGCAAGCATCCGTATATCAAAATGTAATAGGTACTTTATTGTTCAATTTTTGACTTCAGGCGTTTCGTAAAGATATTTATGCACATGTCCTTTTGCAAAATCTGTTTCGGGTGATATTTAGTAGAATATTTAGGAATATACTAACTACGATTCAAGAATATTTAGCTCTTGAGCTTAGAGTAATCTGTTCAGGTTTCAGTTGCTCGCTTCTTCGTATAAAATATGACAATAATTTCGTTTCTGACACGTCATAATTATTTTCATTGCAATACGATTTGAAAGTGCTATAAGCATTTTCATAACTTTCACGATCATTCAAAGTATTTTCTAAATCAGTATCATTACATTTTATTTTAATTAGCCGAATTCTTCAAATTATCGTCTTGTAGTGACGTTTACCTGACATTAAAAATCGTCAAGCATCCAACACATTCATAGGCAGCTTCAAAATTATAAATTGAGAACAAACACACTGGACATTATTATTCATTACCTATTCCATTGAGCAAAAAATATGAAAATTTTACCGGACTTCGACAAAAGTAGAGACCTCGCTTCTCTCAATCCCCGAAGATTTTCGTCGGCCGGTAAAATTCTCTTTTCGCTCCCGATACTCAATATACATATTTTTCCCAAACATAATAGACTTGCACTGTAAAGAAATAAAGAAATTCAACATGAATTGTGGAAGTGGTTTAAGTTATCCACTTTAGAAATCCTGGGCCCCAATGTTCAAGATTTTTTTGATGTATATATATATATATATATATATATATATATATATATATATATATATATATATGTATGAATATAGATATATATATATATATATGTATTTTACTATCTATCAAATTAACGGGAAACACGATCAATATGAGGCTTATATGAAAGAAAACTCTTGCTCTTCACGCCAATTTTTCGCAATATTCAATTGCTTTATGAGCTTAAAGAATTGAGGTTGACACAAATTGTCATCACCTACGAAACACAGAAATACTTATATTATTTTTTGCCCTCCGGCCGGAAAGTGGCAACTTTCTGGCCGCTGCGCTAAACGGAGTTGCCACATTCCGGCTACGTCGAGCAGATAAATAGTATACACACCTCGGCCAGTAAAAAGTAAAGCCTCTGACCACATGTTTGTTAACCTCGTCTTCGCCTCGGCCAACAATTACATTTTGCTCTGAGACTTTACTTATTTTACTGGCCTAGGTATGTAATATACCATTGACTGAAACTCTGAATTTGCACACTACAATTGTGGTTACTATGTTCAAATTCATTCAGTGTTAGCAATAATATTAAAATTGTTAGAGCAGCCATTACATGACATAGACAAACAAGGCTCATATTGACCGTGGTTCCAAATGAGCTGTAGTTTGCTAGTCATTTTATTGCATCCTGAAACCCCCACATTGAGTTGGATGGTTGAAACTTTGTAAGTATATTGGATGGATGCTAATGAAGTGCCTGAATTTGCTCACATCCTTAGCTACTCCACAATGAGGCAGAGGGTTGAATTTCGGTACTTAAATTGAGTTGATGTGCAGTTACGATTCTCTATTTAAATTTAAAGGTTTCATGATTTTCGTACACGCGCTGTACTTCGCGACGGCTATTTTCCCATCGAATCGCATATGGACCTGCTTCGCACTCGATACTCGAAGAATTATTTCACTTTTTAATTCTCATTCCGCGTATATTTTTTCAGGAAAGTACGACCTTAGTGACAGAGCTTTGCTGGTCACAGGTTTTTTTTTATTATCATTCCATTATGACCTACCTTGTATTAGTTCTTCGGTTGGTAACTCAGTAGTAAGATCAACGAAATTTGTAATTATCATAAGTTCATTTTGTTGAAATGGAGCAAACAAAATCGACATTTCTTGACAAGTTAAATATCTGATTCATCATTAAGGGTAAAATTTTGGGAGAAATCTGATAATTATTGTGATGCCCAGCCGTTAAAGCGGTTCTGAGAAAACTATTAGATAAATCTAACACTTTCAAAACTCTCTATAAATATTTTGTGGAAAGTATATATAGGTTTTCAATAATTTAGACAGTTTATAACACAATTCATTCCTTCCTCATGAGGAATATTAAAATTCATTCGAGAATTAATTCGCAAATGTTGCATTACTGCCTAACCACTAGTCTATATTTGTGTGCTAACCACTAATCTATATGATAATGTAATATTTGCAGTTTGAGAGAAGCCGAGCCTCACAAGTTAACCTCAAAGGTCGTTTGGTCGAATGAAACATTTGCGTTAAATGCGTCAGTTCGAAATTCTTCCAATCCAATCAAAATAAACAAAATCCGGATACCCTAATGCGTAGCACTAGGAATGATAAAACCCCTTGGCGCATGTGCATGTCGTAATGCCTGATAAGTCTATCGCAGATCATTTTTCCTCATGGTGACTATATCGGGAAATGTATAGTATTTGAGATATAATCAAAAATTTGAGTGAAATTCATAATTTTTACTAATTTTTTTTATTTCTAGGTGGCACCACGTCAATATTTTTTGAACATATCAAATAAATTAAAAAACTACACACTAAATGCTATCATTTTATTTCATTATTATGAAAATCGGTTTAGGTTTAAGATTTATAGATAGCACCACATGTCTATGGACAAATAAATCTGAAAAACGCTATAATTTTTTTATTCATCGTGGGAAAAAACACTTTTCTTATGAAATCGTATGTGTTTTATCGATATCCGTTGGAATTTTTAAAATCGGACCAGCTACTAACTTTTTCTCGTGATACTATAACACCTTAGCTTCGCCTCGGGGTAAAAACATTCTACTCCCATAATGTATACCTACATCTATGATCTCCGTTATGAATTAATATTCTGAAGCGGTTTTGTTAAATCGGTACCACCCAACTAGATACATCTTTCAACACTAACAATTACCAAACGTCAATCCTAGATCGACATAATCAATTAACGAAAACATAAACAATAATAGCTGACAAACTACCAAATAGTAACCAACAAACAAATCTGGCAGATGGAAAAAAGGAAAAAAGGAAACACACGTGTTTCATTCCTCCCTGAAGTATGTGTCAGGGAGGCGGGCAGCTTGAGTTTGGGATTAACTCCTTCAGCCAGATCAGAGGATACACTTGTATGTACAAGTGCATTAAGGATAGGTGAGACGGGATATTCATGGAACATAGGAAGTGTGGGTAGGGTTCAGAGGATTAATACTGGCCCAGCATTCGCCTTATAAGTTTGCAAGCAGTGACTCACATTACCATGAGGAAACCTCTGAGAAAAACTCATGGCAGACCAGTCGGCCCCGGGGTTTGAACCCGAGACCTCCCAAATACTAGCCAGCGTACCTAACATACTCGACTAACTAGCTTGGTCTGGCAGATGGCGCTGTTGTGCATTTATATACTAAAATATTTGTGATGGAAAATTACTAGGTAAATACGGCATTCGACGTTTTATATCTCTACATCTCTACATACCTGGTGATGCATTTAGAAGAGTCCTTTATGAAGTTTTTTTGGAAAACTCCGAAACAGATTGATTTTGCCTACGAGATGATCTTGCTTTCATGGATGTAGGGTTATTCATAAACAAAGTGAGAACCCCATAAAATATTATGAATGAACGGAGGACCAAATGGCACATTATTTCAAAGGTATTTCAATTATCTTTACAAAAATGTTTATTTGTGTTTTGAAATGAACGTAAAACATATTGGAAGTGACATCAAAATAAATCGAAATAAGAAAATTGCTAAACGAATTTCCATTAAGTACGTGTTCTAGTTGCAAGCCATTTATCTCCGAATAATTATAAATCTTTCTCCAACAATTTTTCGAATATGTTGTGACATTTTTTATGTTATTTCCCCACAAACTATAATCGGTGGCGAAGAACTCCCTAAGATGTAGGTTCCGTTTCATAAATAACAGTTTACAAACGACCCCATCAGAAATCTAATGGTGCTAAAACTGGCAGTCTTGTAGACCATTCAATGAAACCCTTCCTAGCGATCCAGTGTCCAGGAAAATATTTATTCAGCAGGTCACCTAAAAGGGTTTCTCAACGCCGCGTGCCTTCAAAGATTATTGCGGGGGTTGTCGCCCTGTTTAGGGGGAATGCTCTAAAGTCTAAATCGATAAATTCATGACCAAATTATATCCCTGAAAATCGACCTCTCTCGGGGTTTTCTATCAAAACCCCTATAATAACAAATATATTTCTTGTATTAAATGCGCCACCCGGCATACATAAAAAATAATAAATATATATATATATATATATATATATATATATATATATATATATATATATATATATATATATATATATATATATATATATATATATATATATAATATATAAAATTCTCGTGTCGCGGTGTTAGAAGTTAAACTCCTCCGAAATGGCTCGACCGATTCTCATGAAATTTTGTATGCATATCGGCTAGGTCTGAGAATCGGCCAGCATATATTCTTCATCCGTTTTTTTTATGATACAGCATCCAAAAATACATACAACCCTAAATTTTCACCCCTCGACGATCAACCCCTATTTTTCATTTGCTAATTAAAAACTTCAATTTTTTTGGAAAGATTTTCATTTTCATTTTGTCATGACTTTTTTTTGTCTATTACTTTAAATTTTTTACCCTTCTACGATCAACCCCTATTTTTCCCTCGCGATTTTCATTTTTCAAATTTTATCCACAGATCCGCAATAGGATTGCAAGATGGCAATCGAAAATAACAATAGTCGGTCCGAGAATAGGTCGTAATAATATATTGTTCATACCCCTAAGTGATTAGTGGTATATGGTGGTCCACCCCAAACATTTTTATAAATTTTTTGGACAAAATTTTTAGTTTTATTTTTTTATGATGTTGCATTAAAAAATAAATAAAACTCTAAATTTTCACCCTTCTATCAACAACCCATATTTTTACCCCGAGGCGAAGCTAAAGGGGTTATAGTCTCAGGACAAAAAGTTGGGATCTGGCCCGATTTTAAAAATTCCAACGGATATCGTTAAAACACATATGATTTCATCAGGGAATTTTAACTCCCAATTTTTCCCAACGAAGAATAAAAAATTATAGCGTTTTTTAGATAGGCATTACGACATGCGCATGCACCAAGGTCGATATGTACGAAGTCCTACAAAACATGCGTCGAAGTGCTCTGTGTGCCACGGTAACCAAGCGACGTTGATAGCTTCAGCTTGATTCTGCGTCGGTTTCTGCTTCCCATCTTATCAATTTGATTCATAATTTGCAGCAAAATGAGCCGGGATAGGATATTCAAATTCGACAGTCAATCAATGAATTTTTTTGCTAAATTTTCACGGATTTTATTCGTAATATCGACTTATTAATACATTTATTGCAATTTTCCTTCATTTCAGTCGTAAAATCGACTTTCATTGTTATTTAATTTATATAATACATTCAAAAAATATTGACTACATGCACATGCGCCGAGGGGTTTTATCATTCTTAGTGCTACGCAGTAGGGTGTCCTTCATTTTTTAACAGCCATTTCAATAATTTAAACGTTTCCCGGGTCAGATAGATTAATAGATAGATAGATATATTGATAGATAGATAGTTAGATAGATAAATAGATAGAAGTATAGATAACTATCTAGATAAATAGATAGATAGTTAGATAGATAGAGATACAAGTCTTCCACTTGGAGGATAGAAGCTTTCATCAAATAAGGAAACCATAAATTTAATATCATTATTATACTGAATTTCACAAACCAATACTTGATTTTGTGTCAGGATTAAACTTTTGATACTACTTCCGTAAAGACCTACAAATATGAAGCATGAAGATATTATTAGCTTGATTTGAATTAAATGTTATGTGAATAATGCATTCGAATAGCAGACAGAGAGAAAGCGGCTTTTTTCGAGGAATGCAATTTATTTCCCCTTGATTGAGGGTCGAATTCACTTATCTGAGAAAAGTTTTGTTGACACGATAAGCTCTTCCCTTTCCTTTTATTCTTGCCATGTCGGCCTCCGACTTTCGTTCTTGTCGTTATCACAATTGGTGAAAACTCATTTACCTTTGAATTAACATTCGTATTCAAACAACGCGTTCTGAACCTTTTTTACGTTTCGTAACATTGTTCGAATTAAATTTTCACATTGCTGCTTCGTCTTCTATTTACTGAATAGTTCGATCTTTTGTAAGGACAGTCTGAAAGGCCAGATCCGATTTTGAAGATTTCAGTGTTTTTTTTTTGAGAATACGAATTTCGCAGAAAGCAAATCACGGAAAGTTCTCTGAAATACTTCAATTCATGAAGAGGGCATAGTGAAACCGCTGAAATATGAATCATTCCATCTACATCACTGTTAGATAATTCGTATAATTTTTAAAATAACAAATAGCAACAACTTATGGTAACGTAAAAACTACTCGATTTTTTGAAAAATCTTAGTTTTTCCCCCTCCTCGCTTTATTTTATATCAAATTATCATATAGTTTACTTATCAATTTATTTTCCCTTATGTTTGTACTCTGACCACTGTTTTGTGTTAAAATATCTTGTCAATTGTAAGATCGAAATCTGTTTACCAAAAAACTATAAAACGATATATTACTCCAACTATAATGAATATGAATATTTCAATATCTGTAATCGCATGTATGGATCTTGATTTTAAAACAAACTGCTGTGTGTCAGTGTGATTTTTGTTAAGTTTATTGGTATATACTAATAACTATTTTATATTAAAATTTTTCTGTACATTCAAAATTATGTGTGATGAAAATTTCAGATAAATATGTTAACTCAAACTTATGATATTTTTTCGCTCGACAAAATTGGACCTATCAAATATTCATTTTTTTGTCGTATTTTATTAAATAAAATATATACTATTGCAGTGTATCGAAGGAGAGCAGTCAGGTGCGGGAGTAATTTTTCTATTAGTTTTAGATCTCCTAGACCACGATTTTCGATAAATTTTATATTTTTTTCCCGTTTATATTGGCATCTCCAGCGGTTTCCATAGAGTCGAAAGAGCTGAAATTTGGTACCTAGGATTTTTTTTGTTGCTGAACAAAACAATCAACATTTGGTTAAATTTTTCCAACGTAGTCATTTTTAAGTAGATATTTCATTTTACATGGTTTTTGAAAAATTGCCGAACTCTACAGCTTCTGCAGATTGAGTTAGAGGGTTGAAGTTTGGTACCTACATTGAGTTTATGTTGACCTAAAATTATTTTTTGGTTTCAACTCTTCTTCTTAACCGCGTCGAATTCATGGTGACTGTATTCCCTTCGAATTGCATCTCGATCTGCCATCATTACGCGATGCGCTTCCCAATTTTTTTTTCATAAGTTCCTTCGTTGGTTTCAACTTTTTTCTCAAACCACGATGCACTTCGCAAGTTTTTTTTATTATAATTTTTTTTCAGTTCGGTTTGGTATTCAAGCGTGATATTTCAAAATATAATTCTATTCGTTAGAATAGCATCTCAACGCGATGCAATTCGCGCGAAAAATACGACCCTAGTGATGGAGCTCTGCTGCTCACGCCTTTTTTCAATTTCAGAAAGTTTAAGCATTGTTTTAAGCTTACTATATAGACCATTTTAGGTCACGTGACTTTGACAGGTCCTCTATGTTCACTTGGTGGGCAGACAAACTTTATTGTGTCATTACTGTCATTTGATACTCGTTATTGATAGATGCATTTGTTTGTTTTTTTGAGTTTTATAGTATTTCAGAGTGAAAATTCAACAAATTCTTGAGTTATGTCTCGTAGTGAATATTATTCAACTCTTACCGATGATGTGAAAGCCCGCTACGACAAGAAATTGGAGATAATAGACGATATAGACCCATATTCATTTGGAGAAGTCAGTTGTCCAAGGATCTGGAAGTAATCCCTTCAGTATCTTTGATGGATTTGGTAAATTATATAATCCTTAGTCATAGCTTCTACACTGGACAGCAGCTTAAAACCTACAAATCTTTATTGGCCTACAAATATTATGAGTCTGGGTATGTCAAAGATGTTTTGGCTCGACAAATGAATGATATTGCCTACATTGTTGTTGGAAAGGTAGGCATAGCAAACAATTTTATTATTTCTAAATGTTATATTTCACTATTATATTTTTTCATCAATAACTTTCTCATTGTTACAGATTAGACTTTCTCAAAAAGCAAGGTTTGGCTAATCCCGTTATCAGATGGGGTTGTTTCCAGTGAATATTGCACATGTATGGCAGGTTTGGGGGAAGTTTGTAGTAATTTGACAGCATTGTTGTTTTGTTTACAAGCTTGTCCAGCTGAAAACGAAAATGAATCTGTTTCCTGCACACAAAGGCTTGCACAGTGGTCTGTACCTTCTACGAAATCCATTGACTTGATTAAATAATTTAGTTTGTTGTCAAAAATGAATAAATAATTTTACATTAACTGTTTTTAATTTGTCAACAACATTACATAGGGTTGAAAATAAGCAATATCTGTTTTTAATTAGCTTTATTATCTCCAAGAAAATACAAAGTGATCATAAATTAGAAGTCATCTTACTCTGAACAATTGATTAACTATTTCAATCTTTGGCACGCTTATTGTGATAAATCCTGAAACAAGAATATGTGTTATTTGATCATGAACATAAATAACCACTTACTAATCTTCTTGAATCGTTCATCTGACCTCACTGTACTTCTTTCGTGTCGATTCCGGGACCATACATCTTTTTTTTCACCAACTATATAAGTATCCCATGTTTTGAGTGGGTACCCAATCTGGGTTATTCTTATTCTCTAGTAGGGCTGGTTGTCCTAAATATATAAGAGCATTACTTTCATTTAGCTTTTAGCATAATTGTTTTGTTGTTCTTTTTGTACCTTTTTTTAGGATATTATTTTGAAAAATCAAGGAACCAAACTCAATTATAATCAAAATACTCACCCAATAGGAAATGTCTTGAACAAATTCTAGCATTTCTCAGCATACTTTCGCTCAGAGGACCCCTTTTTAAAGCCCTAACCCGTAAGTCACGAAGTTGTTTTTACAAGACATTTAAATAGTCTCCACGGTTTTTCAGCGCGGTGGGAATCCTGAAGAATCGAACTTGGTCTCTTTCCGATCTCATTGAACACTTAACAACACAACAAAACATTGGCATTTTAATAATATATTGCAAACTCCGTAACTACTTTTACACTGTAAGCATAGGCCGAAATGTTTGTCTGCCCACCAAGTGAACATGGTGGATTTGTTTTGACAGTTGTGACATCATCCTAAAATGTTCTATTGGAAGTTGAATATACCCACACCATTCATTTTAGTTGAGTATAAGAAATTGGGAATTAAATTGATATTTGAAAATTAAATACATCTAATTATTGATTTTTCATATTATTATTCGGAGCTACTTTAAATTGGCTTCTTACAGAAACTTCCTGATGAGTTATCATGAAACAATTTGTGTAGTCAAGTAGTCAAGTCTCTTTTCGAACACTGTTCTTTGTACTAATGGCAACTACAGAGGAAATACCTATGACCGATGACATAACAACAAACATTGCTAAGTACAACAGAAAGCTAATTCCGAACAATAAGTATGATGATTAGAACAACAAGAAAGCATGAAGAAGAAAAGAGCTTTATGCATTTTTGTTTTAGGAGTACCTTGATGAGAATTGTCTGACCTAGTATTTCCGCATTCATTTCAACGAATTGAAATTCGGATACTGAGATGAAAACCTACTTATTTATGGAACCGTATAAACTTATGTGTGAATATGTTGAATATAATTCGGACACAAGTAATCTTACCAATTTAATCTCGATGAGGTTTTTGCAGTCTTCATTGGATTTAGATTTGACGTAGGAATATATTACAAATAGTGTATCGAAATGGAAAATTGTATAAAAACTAAAGAAAGGAGGAAAAAATATTTAAATTAACTCATGAACATATGAATATATTGAATTATTGTTATATATATATATATATATATATATATATATATATATATATATATATATATATACATATACTATATATATATATAATATATATATATATATATATATATATATATATATATATATACATATATATATATAATTATATATATATATATATATATATATTATATATATATATATATATATATATATATATATATATATATATATATATATTATATACAACTAATTAATTGGACCGATACTTGATGAAAATCTATTATAATATTGCAAATAAAACTGCACAGTTTTCGATATTCACTATATTTTGTTAACATGACAATTGTTTCGCCGAACACAGTGGCCTTTACAACGAGAATATTGAAAGATGAAGGAAGGGAATATACTTGATGGAATCCGTCGTTTCTACGTGATAATTTAACATGATGAACAAAACTAAATTTGAATTTACTACGTTTATTATCACAAAATATTTTGAAAAATTTTAACACTGCGATTGCAATTTCGGTCACTAGACCATCATCGGGCAGATTGAGTTAAGAACTGAATACAGAATTAAGTATAGATTTGCGCTTACGGGTGGGAAAGAATTATTGCAGGTACCTAGATATATAACCGACTATAAAAATAATTGCTTCAAATAATGGTTTTCATACAAGTTTGATAGATAAAATGATAAACAAGAAACGTAGTCAACTAGCGTACAACAGCATATATCCTCAATTAAAAGTAGAAAAATCGGAAAAATTCACATCTTTAACATATTTTGGTCCTCTAACAGAAAAAGTTGCTAATGTCATACCTAATATTAAAATTGCTTTCAAACCTAAGACAAAACTCTCAGGATTTTCATTCAATGCCAAATATATCACTTCAAAATTTGAAAGTTCAGGAGTTTATAAGTTGGTTTGTCCTGTATGTAAAGGAGTATATATAGGTCAGACTGGTCGATCGTTCAAGACAAGATTTAAAGAACACCAACAATCTTTTTTGAAAAATAAAACGGATTCAACGTTTTCAAATCATTGCCGTGAAAACCATCACCCATTTCCACAAATAGATAATTTTCAAATCATGCACAAATTACCAAAAGGAACCAAACTTACTTACTTAGAATCATTAGAAATTTTTAAACTCAATCATAATGCAAAAGATATCTTGCTGAACGACCAGATTGACTTCATATCTTCCTATATTTAGTGTATTCAAACAATAACGACCTTTCTAAGAACATTGTATTGTACCAATTTGGGAAATTCACTCGATTAGCCCTTCTTGAAATATGTTCCTATCTTGTCTATTTAGGTACCTGCAATAATTCTTTCCCGCCCGTAAGCGCAAATCTATACTTAATTCTGTATTCAGTTCTTAACTCAATCTGCCCGATGATGGTCTAGTGACCGAAATTGCAATAGCAGTGTTAAAATTTTTCAAAATATTTTGTGATAATAAACGTAGTAAATTCAAATTTAGTCTTGTTCATGAAGGGAATATACAATAAGAATGGGGAAAACGGAGACACACGAATTGCGGTCAAAATTTGAAGCAGGTAGAAGGGTACTTAGGTGGTTGTTTTCGACGACTGAATTGCGGTCAAGCCCTACGTCCCGGGGGTCTTGGATAGTTAATTTTTTCATCTTAAATCTCTATACATATCATGTATTAGGCGGTTTACCAGAAATATGGTAATAAAATTGTAGTGTTTTCCTACGAAACAAATATAAAATTAATGTGTCTTCAGGAAACCTTATATATGGATGGTACATTTGACTACTGTACCAAATATTTTTTGGAATTGTTTACCATCCATATATTTGCAAAAGTGGCTTTTTGTCTTCTAAAAGATAAACAGAAAAGCAGCTACTTCAAATTATTCAAATAGCTGAAAGATAAATGTAAATGTTCAGGGCAAAATTTGAACCCGAAAACTATTATAATCAATTTTGAGCAAGCCATTCATACCAGTATTTATGAAGCATTTCCTGAAGCCAAAGTAACCGGTTGTCGTTTTCATCTTGCTCAGTATTGGTAAGGTTTATTACATTTTATGATGTATACTGATGAAATAATTATTGTTTTGAACTATTATTAGGTGGCGCAAAATAGAAAATCTTGGTTCAGAATATAAGAACATAGATTCCGAAATAGGGCGATGGCTAAAACACGTCTTTGGATTAACTTTCCTTTCACCAGAGGAAGTGGGAGATTGTTTTGTAGAAGATTTTATGTCAGATAAACCTACTGGAGA
>JARQZK010002366.1:0-90000 GCA_030704885.1 Cynegetis impunctata | reverse complement strand
CTGTATGTCCATTGAGTTGATGTGAATTAACTGGGTTTAAGGAGAATTGACTCTTTTCTACTCACCTTCACAGCACCTTCTATTGAGAAAGAGGATTCAATTATTTTTCTCAACCACCACCAATTTAATATAGAGGTTTCATGTTCATGTAAAAAAAACTGAAAATTAGGTGAAACTATAATTTAGGTTGTCGGACGCTTGCTGGTTTGCTCGTTGAACAACAACGAAATCAATAGGTATATGCGCATTATCGATATATACTATTATATATACAGTGTGTCCACTATAAGAACTTACCACCCCTGTAAAATCGTTATTATTTGATAGATTTTGAAAATTTTTGTTTGGTTGGAAAGGTACCGTAAAACGGGGTTACTTTGGCACCGGGGGTAACTTTGGCAGTTATTCGTTTTGTTTTTTTGAAAATTATTTTTTTATCCCTTTTATTCTCTTTCGCGGTTTTTTCAGGATCCTTCCTTCATTACAGCTTGAAACTTTTAGAAAAATGCCGCGATACTACATTAAGAAAATTGGGGACCGTACATACGGTAACTACTCCCCCCAGCAATTAGAACAAGCGTTAGGTGCCATAAGAGGGGGGATGTCTCAAGCCCAGACGAGTCGCCGATTCAAAATCTCCTGTGGAACCCACCAAAATAAGTTGTTTGGAAGGCACACCAAGACAATAGATCCGATTATATTTACCCAAGAGGAAGAGGAGATCCTGAAACACACGCTGACGATGGTCAGCAATTGGGACTTTCCACTAACAAAGGTGGATATACGTGAAGTGCTACACAAGTACCTAGAAAAACAACTACGCAGGGTGGAAAAATTTCGTAATAATACACCCGGACCTGATTTTGTTCGGCATTTCATATTACGAAATGGTCTAAGTGTCCGCTTAGCTTCAAATATTAAACGTGCTCGTGCTGCTGTAGGAGTACAGGAGTAAGAACTCAATAAGTTTTTCACGAATATTATGTTATGGCATTTTTGAAGAAAAATGGTCAGAATCCAAATTAAAATTGAAAACGGTGCAAAAGAAGACCTTTAGAGTAGTCTATTTTCATATTTCAAGCGAAATAAATATCATGCCAAAGTTACCCCAATCGTTTGCCTACTTTGGCAGCTTCTCTACAATGTTTGTTCTCAGTTACCTCTTATTATTTTCTATTCAAATATTCTGCATTCACAGCCTTATTGATATTTGTTACAATGAGATTTTTTCTTGTGTATTATTGGCGAAGGTTTTAGATTTATTGTCAAATATGTCCCGAAGTCTGCCAAAGTAACCCCGTTCTACGGTATATGAAATGTAATTATATTTTTTCTGTGACGGGAAAAAAGTTTGACATTTTATCTCTGATGACAGGTAAAGAAATGTCACTTTTTGAAATTACTTTTTTCCCTGGGAAAAAAGTGAGTACTTTTTTCCCGGATATATATACGCATAAGTAAAGGTAGATATTTAATTTTAGAATATTTTACTATACAAAAGTTACATTTCCTTTATATGTAATAATAGTTCCTTGAACTATTCGGTACAACAATGGAATTTTCTTGTGTCGAAATTATATTCTTCAGTAGGCAACTACAAATCTCCTGCTTACTTCATTCTTTGTTTGCTTGAGTTTCACAATTAATAACGTTTCCGAATCTTCAATATCATCTAATGTTACCTGGCTGATTTCATAAATTCGACAAGCTCCTGCAATTCCAAATACAACAACAACCTTGGCCATTAAATAAAATTCATCGGGAGCATTATTTAAAAAATATCACTAATTTATGTACTCGTAAAAATCGCAGCTTTCTTGGTCGTGTAACCTTTCCCATTTTGTTTCAGAAATGTAGTTAGTTTGATGACGGTGCAGTCAGAGATAACTCGGAATCAGACATTTTTTTCACTTCATATTATTCAAAATAACTATTAAACAACTACTAAGTTCGCAATTTTTAAATCAAATCAATAGAATTAAATTGACAGATATTTGTTTACTTCAAAGGATTCCTTAGCAACGCAGGTCTAATTGTCGCTGAAAGTACAACAGCCTACCATTTTAAAAATTCAAATTTCGCATCTATAATTTTCTGACTTTAATATATTATAACAATATGTATTGTCAATATTTAATCGTCGTTTTCCTCGTCACAG
This sequence comes from Cynegetis impunctata, assembly GCA_030704885.1. Classification (NCBI taxonomy): domain Eukaryota; kingdom Metazoa; phylum Arthropoda; class Insecta; order Coleoptera; family Coccinellidae; genus Cynegetis; species Cynegetis impunctata. The sequence continues at coordinate 87,842 of JARQZK010002366.1, read as the reverse complement.
AAAAAAATGATGTATTATACACGGGAAAAAATATTAGATTTTAGCTCTCGCTTTTTTGTCTCCCTCCGCTTCGCGTCGGGAGACAACACAACCTCGAGCTAAAATCTAATACTTTTTTCCCTTGTATAATAAATAACTATTTTAGGCTGTTATCGTGGCCAACTGCGATCAATTTTACTGACCCATATTTCAAAAAGTATTATTAGGGATTTTTTTCTCAAAAAATAATGATGGATCATAAATCAGGATAACTTGAAACATACCTGTACCAATTTTTGTCATTATAGTATCTGTATACTATAATGTTCGGATACCCTGTGGTATCCGAAAAACGAATAATTATTTTTTTTGAATGTCTCAAAAAAATTTACTATTGTAGTATTTTTGGGAATAAGCAATTTTGGTTTCTTATTAAAGATTTCTTTATACATATCTGTACCGAAATTCATGATTTTGAAGGTAACTTATCTCTGAACAGGGAGACCGAGAAAAAATAACATAAACATGAGGATAAATCAATTTATAATTATGTCAACAAGTTATTCTCAGTGAATATCGTAGTGAAAATCATTTTATACAAAAATCAAGAAAGGTAATTTTGTATTTATTTAGCGTATGGCTACATCACAGGTATATAACAAGAAATGATGTAACTTTTCTTGAATCCTTTGTTGAGTCATACTCATAGGGACACTTCATTTGTATCTGGCGGGATGTTTGGCCCATACGATCGGTCTGGCTGCTTGCTTAAGGTATTGAAATAGTTCCCTAAGTATCATATATAAAAATCAAGAATGAGAAAATAAAAAAAGTGAGTTGAGTTTTTTCCATCTTCATTCAGCACCTGATTCCTGAAAATTGGCCGTCGGCACAAGGTAGCAGGTACCCATACACTGAAAGTAGATAAGAACACTACTTCATCCCATAGATATTATTGCTGAAAAAACAAGTAACGTCTGGCAGCTCTGAAATCTTGGACTATTACGATGCTGGTTTGGAAGTCCTACTGTTCCCATGTTGATCAAAAAATCTGTTACATGGTTAATTTTACGTATTTTACGTATGGTATAGGTAATTCCGTTAATAATTCACAGATACTAATAGTTTTAACATAACGATGAAGTAAAGTATTGGATATATTCAATCCTCATATTTCATTTTCAATGTTTATTGCATAATAGTTGACCTCAGTATTATCTATAGGAACTCATTGAAGTTCCTTTGACTTTCTATTTCTACATCATATATTAATATCAGTATACTTACAGTTATGTAATTTGTAGAAAGCGCGTTTGTCCTCTGTATGAATAAGCATGTGATATATTTTATGAGGATTTGGGAAGGTATATTTTAAAACGTTTCTTACTTTTCCATTCTCTATATACCTCAGAAAAAAAGTATTTCCTTCTCTTTGTAATATAATATGACTCCACTTCTTCTTACTTAGATATGAAAATGGCTGAAAATGTACAATCATAATTATATATAGTCCATGAAATTGCAATTGTAAATGACTCCAATTTGAACTCATGAAAAATTAGACTCATTTTGTCAAATTGTTAGCTTGTTAATATTTTGTGAAACAAAACATGAGTTACGTTATTTAAAACAGATCAAACGTAGAAATAAAATCTTAGTTGAATATGAAACTAGCGTAAAGTTCGATTCTATCAAACTTTTCTTAATCACACAAACATATGTTGATGCTTTATATAATAGTATTCTGATTATTTCGAGAAAACTGCGCTAAATTGAGTAGCAGTAACAAGACAAAGAAATTTTTTTAATAGGAAGAATCAGAATCAAAATGAATTTTCTTTTGTGAAATGAACAAACGAAGGAAACTCAATATTATTTGCATTCATAACAAACTTGGTTTTATTCATAAGTGTATTTTATGGTCATTATTGAAGTTCTTAATTTTAAATTGCTTGCGATAGACGAAAAAAATACATTCGCGAATCTCAAAATAATTTCGATATTCATTCAAAATTTCGTATGAATTTCAGTTTTTGTTGAATATTCTCAACGAAACTTTCAGTTAAATTGAAAAACTGTGTTGATAAACTAACAAAATATGCAAATTCATTAAAATATTTGGAGTTGAAATAGTTTTATAGTTTCAGGAATCAAAATTAGATAGTATATATATATATATATATATATATATATATATATATATATATATATATATATATATATATATATATATATATATATATATATATATATACTATCTAATTTTGATTCCTGAAACTATAAAACTATTTTTCAACTCCAAATATTTTAATGAATTTGCATATTTTTTTAGTTTATATACTCAGTTTTTCAATATGACTGAAAGAGTCGTTGAGAATATTCAACAAAAACTGAAATTCATACGATATTTTGAATGAATATCGAAATTATATTGAGATTCGCGAATGTATTTTTTTCGTCTATCGCAAGCAATTATTAAGAACTTCAATAATGACCATAAAATACACTTATGAATATATATATATATATATATATATATATATATATATATATATATATATATATATATATATATATATATATATATATATATATATATATATATATATAATATATATATATATATATACATACATACATATATATGTTTTTCTATGGAAATAATTTCTTGGGAATTATGTACTGAAGTTGTTAATAGTGTGAGAGATGTGATTACTCTTGAGTTATTCATGCATTAGATGATATTTAATATTTTTCTAGGGAATGTGGCTTAGCTAAAATGGAGATTCATTTGTCTTTGCTATTTAATCATTTATTCCTTTATTATTAATTATAGTTTAAATTATCTTCGGAAACACTGACACTTATATCATTAATCGTATACATAAAATTTCGAATGAATTCATATTTATGATTGTTTACTCATTCACCCACCTTTCCACTATACTTCATATACGCGTATGGCGTGCAAATGATATTAAACTCGCCGAGATTCGTTTGATTGACCGGTGGCCTGGACGTTCCAAGAAATATAAACTAAGAAACTAATATATGGGGAGCTAATATTCAAGAAAAACAGACGAACATTCATAATTTAAAAGAATTAAAAATTTTTTTTCCTATGTTTTTTATTCACGTTGTTTCTCTATTTTTTATAAAATGTTGTGGTATGGTAATGTTTAAAGGTTCCTTCAGGAACCTTTAAAGAAGGTATAAAACTGACGCTGACGTCAACATATTTTTGCTATCAGAATGAATATTTCTAAAAAATAGAAGGATGCGCAATGGGTTCTTCAATCTCCAGCGTTATCGCGCAATTGGTACTTGAAGATTTGGAAGACACGGTATTGCCAAAACTAGATTTTGACGTGCCCTTCTTTTTTAGATATGTTGATGATTGCCTCACAGCCATTCCAAAAGGCAGGGAACAATACATTTTGGATATTTGCCACAGCTATCACAATAAGATGAAATTCACTATAGAAGTAGAAGAACACCGAATTATTAATTTTTTAGACATGACTCTCTTACATGATGAAGCCAACAAAATACTTACTAGATGGTATACAAAACCAACGTGGTCTGGTAGATATCTTAACTACCTTCCGAATCATCCACATAGCCAGAAGAAAACTGTCGTAATTAGTCTAGCTGACAGGGCTATTAAACTTTCAGATCATAGATTCAGAACTGACGCAATAAAAAAAGCAAAAGAAGTTCTAAAACAGAACAATTATCCCTGCAACATGGTAAATAAAATTTTTGTTAGTCGAATGAAGAAATTCACTGGAAACGAGGATGGAATTCGCGATATACAGAGTTTCACATCGTTTCCGTACATATATGGACTGTCGGAGAATATACAGAAGGTACTGGCAATATGATAAAAAAAATATAACAGCCCTTTCAAACAATAATGCTAAATACAAACATGAGTTCCAGTTTGAGAATACCAAAATACTATACAGAGAAACCAACAAGAGAAAACGAGAAATCCTGGAAATGATATATATAAAAAAGAATAATCACGCTATAAAAGAGAAAACAGATATTAAAAATTTGAGCAAAATATACCACGACATTTTATAAAAAATAGAGAAACGACGTGAATGAAAAACATGGGAAAAAGAAATTTTAAATTCTTTTAAATTATGAATGTTCGTCTGTTTTTCTTAAATATTGGCTCCCCATATATTGGTTTCTTAGTTTAGGTATATTTCTTGGAACGTCCAGGCCACCGGCCAATCAAACGAATCTCGGCGAGTTTAATATCATTTGCACGCCATACGCGTATATAAAGTATAGTGGAAAGGTGGGTGAATGAGTGAACAATCATAAATATGAATTCATTCCAAATTTTGTGTATACGATTAATGATATAAGTGTCAGTGTTTCCGAAGATAATTTAAACTAGGTTAAAATTTTTCTGTGATATTTATAAAAATTGTTGTGTTCTTTCAGTGTTTTTTAATTTATCGACTAAATGTAACTTTTAACTGTAACTTTGGTGACAATAATTTTTCTTTCTCTCCATTGTAGTCCTTGAAAAAGGCTTTGTGAAGCCGAAACGTTGGAATAAAGGAATAAATGATTAAATAGCAAAGACAAATGAATCTCCATTTTAGCTAAGCCACATTCCCAAGAATAATTCAAGAATTATCACATATATATTTCTGGCTTAAGAATAAAGATTTTAATAAATATATATAGATATATATATATATATATATATATATATATATATAATATATATATATAATATATATATATATATATATATATATATATATATATATATATATATATATATATATATATATATAATATAATATATATATATATATATAAAGAAGAATAATAATAATTTTGCTTCTTATATATATATATATATATATATATAAATATATATATATATATACATAATAGGACAGTAACGGGGTACTGGTAAAAACAAGGCAGAAGAATAACAGATGAGATTCCCCAGAAAATACTAGAGGTAGCAATAAAACGATGTAGGGTGTTACTAATATCTTGTTTATTCAAACATCAAGCTTTCGTCTACCATTTGCAGACTTCATCAGGAGGCTAAAAGTACATTATTTTTATGAAAACATTTACTTATACACAAGTCAGAGAAAATGCTTTTGATTCTAATAATCAGCAACATTTATATCTGACATACCAATACTTACAAGAGAATTCAAGATTGCTCCAGCGAGCAAGTAGCCAGTTTTTTAATACAATCAGCAGTACAGAACAATTCAATTACAAAAACCATACTAGACATAACTAGCATATAGAGTCAGAGTCATCTTACTCTTTACATGTAACAAAAACCATGAAAACATCATGTAGACAATTTTAAGGAAATTGTGTGTGTGTGATACAGGTAACAATTTGGTCAAAAAACTTCCCTAATTATTGAGATGATTTGAGATTATGACCCACATTTCATCAAACATCCATTAACCACATTATCCCATTGGAATCATCTGACAAGTGACACGTGAAATGACAGTAATAATTAACTTGATAGAACCGAATACTGATATACCTGTAGATGTCTTTGCGAACTTGATTTCACATTTGTATAATAGTACATTTTTGTGTTTTAATAACACATTTTATCACCAAAGGAAGGGCTTACCTATGGGCGGAGCAGCCTCCCCTATTATAGCTGAATTAGTTATGAATAAGTTACTATATTATGTCACCGAAAATTAACAATTTCAATTTCCCTTTCTATATCAGTATGTAGATGATCTTTTAACAGCAGTTCCTGAAGAACAAGTAAATAAAACTTTAAAATTGTTTAATTCATTTAACCCACATTTAAAATTCACAGTAGAGGAGGAGTCAAACTCATCAGTGCCCTTCTCAGACACAAAAGTGTGTCGTACTGTAGATAATAGGGTAATCCTGGATTGGTACAGAAAAGAATCTAATTCAGGTAGATATATACCGTTCACATCTTACCACCCCCTTAAACAAAAAATTAATGCAATAATGGCTTTAAAAAATAGAATTAAAAAATAGTGCACCCTGAATTTTTACAAAAAAATCTAGGATTACTCAAAGATATTCTTGCGAGGAATCAATATCCTTCTAACTTAGTTAATAAAATACTGTATAGTGGTGACATCGCTCATAACCGAATAACATCAGGAGATTAATTATTAATTAATGGACTTAATGATCCATAACTTATCTCCTACTTTATCTAGATTGCTATCAAAACATAATTTAATTCTTGCTAATTATAATTATAAAAAACTTAACCTATTTTACACACATCTTAAGGATAAAACTCCAACACTACAAAAATCAGATGTAGTTTACGGAGTCAAGTGTGAATGTGGACAAATCTATATAGGTCAAACATCACAAAAATTATCTAAAAGGATGACTTCACACAAAAGCGACTGCAGACTTAAACCTCAGATCACGAGTCTTAGTGCCTATGTCAATAATAATTACCATAAAGTATACTTCAAAGACGCTTTCATACTCCATTCTGAAAGAAATCTTCATAAAAGGAAAATATTGGAAATGTGTTACATAAACAATTGTGTTAATAGCCATAATCATAAAAAGGATGTGGAAGGTTTAAGCTCTATATATACTTATTTTTTATCACAAAAATTCACAAAAAAGAAAAAATTACCAGAAGAATATATAACCAAAAACAATGATTCTTCTCTTAATATCTAATTAACCATCTCAGAAAATAATAACTAATCGTAAAAATAATAAATTTCGCTCCTTCTTTCTAATTAACTTTAATTTTAAATTCTTAGCGTTCAATTCATAATGATAATAACAATTCTGTTACTAATTAATCTTATTCATTATACTTATTGTCTACATGATCTTTTCATGGTTTTTGTTACATGTAAAGAGTAAGATGACTCTGACTCTATATGCTAGTTATGTCTAGTATGGTTTTTGTAATTGAATTGTTCTGTACTGCTGATTGTATTAAAAAACTGGCTACTTGCTCGCTGGAGCAATCTTGAATTCTCTTGTAAGTATTGGTATGTAAGATATAAATGTTGCTGATTATTAGAATCAAAAGTGTTTTCTCTGACTTGTGATAAAGATATTTCAAGAACATGTTAGTGACACCATATCCTCAAAAACAGAAACACATGAATTTTGATATCTCACCATCTTGGAGAATTTTGAAGTTGACTATTTAGACAACTTGCCCCTGGCTGAACTTCGAAACCTTTTCTACCAACATGATGGGTCACCTCCACAAAATGCCCATTTGGTCAATAATTATCTGGAAAACTTATTTTACGATCGATGGATAGCCAACAATGGACCAAATCTTTGGCCACCTCGCTCCCTAGACCTATCAGTACTCGATTTTTATTTATGGGGAACAGTGAAAAATAACGTGTATAAAACATCAATGACCACCATGGGAAACTGCATCGGATGTGTTAGAATAGCATTTGAAGACCTGGGGCCCCAGTCAATAAGAAGAGCCACCCATGAACAATTGCTGCTTAGATGCGAAAAATGTTTAGAAGTTCAAGGACACCAATTCGAACATCTACTTAAATAATTTTTTCAACATTTCTATTTCCAATTTCGATATCAATATTTTCATTTTTAATAACTAGTTTATTTCTGTACACTTTTCATTTGTGGATCCAAAGTTATTCAAGCTTTCTATAATTCTTCTAATAGTATTTGGTGATGGTTTTTATTTTTGAGGATATCGTGTCACAAATATATCACATGTTCAAAATAGAAAAATTTTCTTGTGACCGAAGTATTATGAATTCAAAAAATTCTATTCTTCTTGGAAAATCAGTTTCATTTAAATGCTGCACTATCCAAAAGATGGATAGCATAGGGATGATATTTGTGTTTCCTTGAAGATTTTGTTGTATATGTTTCAAAATATCCTAAAATTACTATTTCAATGTTTTCATTATTAACAACTGGTTTCTTTTTAAGTTTTCTATAATTCGTTTAACAGTATTTGCTGATGGTCTTTGTTTATGAGGATATCGGGTAGCAAATGTATCACATCACATTGTCCATAAATAATAAATAAGTTTGAATAATTTTAGTTTGTATAATTTAACCTGGGTGCTATTACGATGATTTGAAATGTCAAATAGGATCGTGGCTATCCTAGATCTAATTGTTTAACGATTAAATGCAAAATCGCTATATAAAAATATTAAATTGGCAATATTTCGAAAACTTCGAATTTAAGGTATAGATAACATTATACAAAATTCTTTTTAAATGCTAAATACTACAAAATAAGAAAATTGATTTTTGTCAGTTTTCTCAATCTCATTTAAGATCTTATTTTTTGAACACTCTGTATGATTAGTTATCCAAATATTATACATCTATTAAAGTAGGCCCTTTTCAATAAGAAATCTAACTCAAAGTAAGGAAAAAAGGCTTCCTCCTTATAGGAACAATTGTATCCCATTTAAAATAAGCGACTCAGGGTCTATATGTGCCCAATAGATGAAAATATTTTAGCTCTATAGGCCCTAAGACATCTAGCAAGTTCCCAAAATTTCAAATTTTTCCTACATTTTCTGAGTAATCGATCTATGCAGTTCGTCGTGGTCCACCCCATATATATATATATATATATATATATATATATATATATATATATATATATATATATATATATATATATATATATATATATATTTTTTTTTTATTTGAATTGTTGTTGCCTGTGAACTATTTTTAACGATTTTATTAAAAAGTTGATGTTTCGCTACGACATTCGTGACTTTTTCAAAAATTTTGAGAAATTTGAAATTTGTTTGACATTTATTGATTTGAAAAAATTTGAATAGTTAAAAAAGACTACTATGTTTCATCAAAACTTTTTCGGCTATGGCCGTTCTCTGTTATTTATTACGTGCTATTCAGTCCAATATTAACATTCAAATCTGTTATTATTAGATGGTAAGGGAAACCACAGAAACATTTACCCACGTAATGTTCGAAATAGGTTCAAATTATTTTGATTTTGAAAGTCAAAGAATAGGGTACTTTTTATCTTTTTTTCAAAAAATATTTTATTACGGCTGTGGCCGTCTTCAGTTATTAATTACGTGCTATTTAGTCCTATATCAACAGTCAGGTCTGTTGATATTAGATGGGAAGGAAATCACATTACGTACAAAATAGGTTCAAAATATTTGAATGTTGGATTTGTCTTTAAAAAGACATTACTTGTAATTTTGGAGAACACATTTTCTAAACTATACCTTTTTTTTAGAAAAATTGAGAATTCTAGATGTTTAGATTTTGTCTAAGAAGATGAGTTTTTGTGGTTACAGTTTGTTTGTTGAATTATTTTGTTTTGATTTATAATGTTTCCTAGAAAAATTAAAGAATTAAATCTGCGTATATTGAACTTAAATGTTTAATATCTGTGCTATCATTTACGACTTTATTTAGATTTTTTTGAATATGTAACATATCCAAAATTTTTCTGCGTTTTTGATCTTTCTCTATTTCAAAAAATTGTGCTATTAAAGTTGAAACTATGATTTTCATTGTTTTTAAGTTTGATTAGTGCTGTGGTTTGTGTTTTGGTATATTTGTGTGCTTTTAATCATTCTTCTAAATATTGAAAAGTTTGTCCTATATATGTTCATTACAATTATTACAGAGTATACAATAAACAACATGAGATTTTTATAGAAGAGGTGTTTTACTTTTTAATTTAGAATATATTTGTTTTATTTGATTTGGTGCAGTGTGGGCTAATATTTTATTACTTGAATGAGGAATATATGGAAAAGGAATATATTTTTTGTTAATATTTTTTTCGTCGGACGTTTCTAATGTGTTGTAAAGTTTATGAATTCTATTTTTAGTGATTTTCTGTATAAGTTTTATTGGGTAATTGTTTTTTATGAGTAATTCATGGGCATCTTGTAATGTTTTATGTCTGTGTGTAGCTGAAGTAAGTTTAACTGCATTGTCTATTTATCCGATTATTAAACTCTTTTTTCCGTCGACCTCTAAATAAAAGCTTACTTTAACGTACACGAAATTGATCATTAATGACCCATTTTAATGTGCAATTTCTCCTATTTTAATGTATGATTGTCATGGGCAACCAAACACAGAAGTATTCAGAACGGAATAGTTGAATTATTCTGTGTCTGTACTGTTATTCCACAGAGCAAAGGAATTCATAATTCAAATCGAAAAATTTAACTCTATACAAAGTAAAGTAGAAACTGCGGCAAAATTTTTATGCAATAATCGTTCGAAAGTAAATAACACTTCAGCTTCCACCAGTTCCACATATTCCTTATCGGATATTGTAGGTAATGTTAACTATTCAGAATGTCACATGTCTGATATTCCATCTATGAATTTCTCAAATTGTTCCATCGGGAACATAAATATAAATATATCGAAATGAACATAGAAATTTATATTGTGTCAAGTGTATCTGTCATGCAAAATAAAAATTTATTTCAATCAAGAATTTATACTCAATTCATGATGAGGTCGACGGAAAAATCTTGTAATAAACTCGTTTATTGAAGTAGCGATTAATGGTCTCGAACTATTAACGCGCTCGCTCCGCTCACGCGTTAAAATATCTCGACCAATCATCGCTGTCATTAATAAACTAGTTCATTAAATAACTATTTGTGTGACAAATGATGTGTACTGTTGCTCTTCAATGTTCTTTGTGAAAAATTTCTTTTCTATGCCATTTTGTGATAGTTTCATTGTTTTATGTATTATAGTAATATCAAGAAAATTTAATGTACTGTTCTTCTCTTTTTCTAGACTAAATTGCAATTTTCTATTAAAATCGTTGAATTTTTTAAGAATATCATCCATAAAATCTTCTGATGTTATTATAAGGCAATCTTCAACATACCTACTGAAAGTTATAATCCGTTCATTCGAATGATTTAATACATTTTCTTTCAAATATTCTAAAACTTATTGAGCTATAACACTGGAAATAGGACTTCCCATTGCTACACCATCAATCTGTTGGTAGAAGTTATTTTCATATTGAAAATAGTTTGTACCAAGTGCAAATTGAATTGCTTCTATAAAATCAGTTCTAGGAATATTTGTATAATTTTTGATAATATTCCATTTATCATTAATTATTATTGGAACCAAAGAATTTAGAATATTGTTATAAAGAGAAACAACATCTAATGAAAAAATTTGTTATTGTTAGATAGTGTTAAAGTTTTAAGATGGTCACTAGGTCGAGAGAATTTTTGATATAATAAGGATTTTGATTCACTATATTTTTTAATATTGAAGAAAGAAATTTAGAAAGATTATATAGAAGTGATTGAATATAAGAGACAATAGGTCGTAATGGTATGTTTTCTTCATGTATTTTAGGAAGACCATAAAATTTAGGTGAAAGGCTGTTGTGTCGAATTAATTTTTTTATGTTTGTGGAGAAATAAAATTTTTTTTTCTCGTGTTTTAAACAATTTGTTACTTACCTTCATTTTGTAGTCTTAGTTAAATCTTTTTAAATTTTTTCATACGTAGATGAATCACTGCATTGCAGTCATTCTTTGTTTGTATGTATTAGTTTCTAGTATCCCTGTTTTGTTTCCCTTCTCTGATTTAGTTATTGTTAGTTGTGGATTAGATTTTATGAATTGTTTGGTTTCATATAAGTTTTTGATAGTTTGTTTATTATATAATGTTTGTTTTTTATTTTTGCATTTATTGTGGTGTGTTTTTATAGTTTGTGCTACTTCTTGTCTAATGCTATTATCAAACTATCAAAAACTTATATGAAACCAAACAATTAAAATCTAATCCACAACTAACAATAACTAAATCAGGTAAAGGAAACAAAACAGTGATACTAGAAACTGATACATACAAACAAAAAATTACTGCAATGATAGTGATTTATCTACATATAAAAAAATTAAAAAAAATTTTACTAAGACTCTGCAAAATGAAAGTAACAAATTGTTTAAAACATGGGAACAAAAAAATTTCATTTCTCCACAAACATCAAAAGAATTAATTCGACACAACAGTCTTTCACCTAAATTTTATGGTCTTCCTTAAATACATAAACAAAACATACCATTAAGACCTATTGTCTCTTATATTCAATCACCTCTTTATAATCTTTCTAAATTTCTTTCTTCAATATTAAAATATATAGTAAATCTAAATCCTTATTATATCAAAAATTCTCTCGACCTAATAGACCATCTTAAAACTTTAAAACTATCAAACAATTACAAATTTTTTTCATTAGATGTTGTTTCTCTTTATACCAATATTCCAAATTCCTTGGTTCCGATACTAATTAATGATAAATGGAATATTATCAAAAATTATACAAATATTCCTAGAACTGATTTTATAGAAGCAATTTCAATTTGCACTTGGTACAAACTATTTTCAATATGAAAATAACTTCTACCAACAAATTGATGGTGTAGCAATAGGAAGTCCTATTTCCAGTGTTATAGCTCAATAAGTTTCAGAATATTTAGAAGAAAATGTATTAAATCATTCGAATGAACGAATTATAACTTTCAGACGGTATGTTGATGGTTGCCTTATACTAACATCAGAAGATTTTATTGATGATATTGTTAAAAAATTCAACGATTTTAATAAAAAATTGCAATTTAGTCTAGAAAAAGAGAAGAACAATACATTGAATTTTCTTGATATTACTCTCATACACAAAAATAATGAAATTATCACAAAATAGCATAGAAAAAATTTTTTTCGCAAAGAACATTGAAGTGCAAGAGTACACATCATTTGTCACAAAAAAAGAGTTTAATTATCGGATATATAGACAAAGCACTTAAACTTACTTCACCTACACACAGACATAAAACTTTACAGGATGTTCATTAATTACTCATGAAAAATTATTACCCAATAAAACTTATACAGAAAATCACTAAAAATAGAATTCATAAACTTTACAACACATTAGAAACGTCAAACAAAGAAAATATTAACAAACAATATATTCCTCTTCCATATATTCCTCATTTAAGTAATAAAATATCACATATTTTTAATCCACACGATATTAAAGTAGCCCACACTGCACAAAATCAAATGAAACAAATATATTCTAAATTAAAAAGTAAAACACCTCTTTTGCAAAAATCTCATATTGTTTATAGTATACCCTGTAATAATTGTAATAAATCATATATAGGACAAACTTTTCAAAATTTAGAAGAATGATTAAAAGCACACAAATATACCAAAACACAAACCACAGCACTAATCAAACTTAAAGAGAATGAGAATCATAGTTTCAACTTTAATAGCACAAAAATTTCAGAAATAGAGAAAGATCAAAAACGCAGAAAAATTTTGGAAATGTTACATATTCAAAAAAATTTAAATAAAGTCGTAAATGATTGCACAGATATTAAACATTTAAGTTCAATATACGCAGATTTAATTCTTTAATTTTTCCAAGAAACAACATAAATCAAAACAAAATAATTCAACAAAACACTCTAACCACAACTCGTCTTCTTAGACAAAATCTAAACATCTAGAATTTTCATTTTTTTTTTTAAAAGAAAGTATAGTTTAGAACATGTGATCTCCAAAATTGAAGGTAATGTCTTTTTAAAGACAATTCCAACATTCAAATATTTTAAACCTATTTTGTACATACATTACGTGGGTGAAGGTTTTTGTGGTTCCCTTTCCATCTACTATTAACAGACCTGACTGTTGATATATTGTTGATATATATATATATATATATATATATATATATATATATATAAATATATATATATATATATATATATATATATATATATATATATATATATATATATTCATATGAATATATTTATAAATTTCATTCTATTTATATTCTTTAAATCTTGATATTGAAATTATGTGAATCAAAATGCAAAAAATCTATAAAATTGATTGTGAATTAAACAAAATTTTGAACTTCTCCGCTCACTTATACCATTCTTATTCGAATGTGAGTATTGTAAGTAATGAAATATCATGAAATAGATACAAAGCTTCATTACTCACTTGTGTGGTTTTCCTCAGTAGTTAAGAAAAATTGAAAATAATTCGTTTGCATGGTTTTCGGTTTCGGATGAGATATCCGACCACTCAGACGCTTTTAAGCCTAAAACTTATTTGATTAAAGTGTTGACATTCAATTTATATATTCAAATATATATATATATATATATATATATATATATATATATATATATATATATATATATATATATATATATATATATATATATATATATATATATATATATATATATATATATATATATATATATATATATTATATATATATATATATATATATATATATATATATATATATATATATATATATATATATATATATATATATATATATACATATATATATATAAGATAGACCGATAAGAGATAGGCTTCATTTTCTGAGAGAATCTTACAAAATTTCAAATAATCCGGAAATGAAGAAACAAATTGACCTTACCAAGAAAGTTTATAAATCAGAAATATCTGAAGCTAAAATTAAAGCCAACAGTGATTATCTTTCAAACCATCCTAACAAAAATAAAGCTGCTTGGAAGGTAATAAAAGAATACTTTACTAATATTGCCAATACAATAATACAAAGTATTCCCATTTCTGACAAGGTCTATCATGATTTTCTCATGAACGTATCAGTACCTGAGCAGTACAGCTGTTGCACTTTGAGCCTGTTACACAGGAAGAAGTGGTAGATATTGTATATAATTTAAAACAGTCTAATAGCAGAGACACATATGGTCTCAGTAATAATCTTCTGAAGTGTATTCTGGAGGTTTTGCTTGATCCGTTGGTGTATTTGGTGAATGTTTGTTTTATGACAGGTTGTTTTCCACAGTCTTTGAAGTGCTCAAGGGTCATTCCTATCTACAAAAATGGAGCAAAAAATGACACCTCAAATTACCGCCCGATCTCGATGATACCTATTATATCCAAAGTTATAGAGTCCGCTATTAAAAGGCGACTGGTGAACTACTTTGAGAGTAATAAACTTTTCGCAGATTCCCAATTTGGTTTCCGAGCTGGCCGTTCGACCACTCATGCATTGACGGATGTTGTTGATGGGCTGATTGCTGCATTGGAAGGGGGAAGCTTTGCTCGGATCACTTTATGTGACCTGAGCAAGGCTTTCGACTGCATTGATTTGCAGATACTTATTGGAAAGCTCGGACATTATCATGTGGGGGACATGGCGCTGAGACTTATTCATTCATATCTTCAAGACAGGTCGCAGTATGTGGAATGCTGGGAACAAAGATCTGAGGTTTTGTCGGTACAGCAGGGAGTTCCTCAGGGGTCCATCTTGGGACCAATTCTTTTCATTATATATGCCAATGACCTGCCTAATTGCATAGAGAAGGCAGATACCTGTATTTATGCAGATGATACTACCTTTATTAGTGTGGCAGGAGACATGGACACCTTGAACACATCCTCAGAATCCACAAAAGTACGAGCAGAAGAATGGTTTCAAACAAACAAATTAAAGCTCAATATTGCTAAAACACAAAACTTAATTATAACACTCAAGAACACCACCTGGTATGAAGAGAGGGAACCTGTAAGGCTTCTTGGTTTCCGTCTGGATAGAAAATTGACATGGAATGCTCATACTGATGCTCTCGCTTCCAAATTAGCCAAAAACCTCTTCCTTATTAGACAGCTAAAAAGATCCGTCTCAAATGAACTGCTAAGAATGGCATACTTTGCATTTATTCATTCACACATTAGCTATGGAATTCTGGTATGGGGACATTCAACAGGTGGGCAAACACTTTTTAGAATTCAAAAATCTGCTCTTCGTGCTATTGAGGGAGTAAACTGCAGAACACACTGCAGACCACTTTTCAAAAAACTTCAAATCATGACCTTTAGCTCTCAATACATTCTAGAATGTCTAATATATATTAGGCAAAACATCAATAATTACAATCTACACTCAGACATTCACTCTTACCAGACAAGAAATCGAGACAACATACAGACTTCCCAATTAAGACTCAAAAGATCCATGAGCGGAACAAATTTCTATGGACCAAAATTTTACAACAAATTACCTAATACGGTAAAAGTATTGAGTTTAAAGGCCTTTATAATTAGAGTTAAAAATTTTCTGCTCGGGAAGGCATACTATGATGTTGCGGAATTTTTGAATGAGGATGTGGTGTTTTAGATGTCTTATGTCAGATTTTAGCTGTGTTGCTTGTGCAGAATTCAATTGTTATCTTGAAGTGTTATGTATGTAAAACATTTTTGTACATTGATATTAATTTAATTTTAACATATTTTAGAAAATAGATATGTAGCGTATAGTTAGGAATAGGTTTTATTACTATTCTAAATTTTTATTATTTGACGTGTGTAAACAAAAATTATATATATATTTGTAATAGCACCAATAAAAACCTTTTTTAACCTCTATATATATATATATATATATATATATATATATATATATATATATATATATATATATAATTATTTATTTGAATTGTTGTTGCCAGTGAACTATTTTTAACTTTTTGATGATTATTAGCAATAACAGGCTTGTTGATGTTGGACTAAATAGCACGTAATTAGTATTTGAAGACGGCCACAGCCGTAAAAACGATTAATATTACCCTATTCTTTGACTTTTCAAAATCAAAATAATTTGAACCTATTATAACATTACGTGGGTAAAGGTTTCTGTGGTTTCCCTAACCATCTGATAATAACAGGTTTAAAAGTTAAGATTGGCCTGAATAGCACGTAATAAATAACAGAGAACGTCCACAACCGAAAAAATGTTAATGAATCATAGAAGTCTTTTTTAACTATTCAAATTTTTTCAAATCAATAAATGTCAAGGAAATTTCAATATTTCAAGTTTTGAAAAAGCCACGAATGTCGTGGCGAAACGTAAACTTTTTAATAAAATCGAGTTTTCTGAGATTCACCAAGCCTGTTATTGCTAATAATCATCAAAAAGTTATATATATATATATATATATATATATATATATATATATATAAATATATATATATATATATATATATATATATATATATATATATATATATATATATATATATATATATATATATATATATATATATATATATATATATATGGGTGTCCCATTAATAACTCGCCAGAGTGAAACTGGTAGATTGGCTTTAAGACAACCAGATAACATCAACATGACTAGTAAAAGTTTCCTAATTTTCGAGATATTGTCATTCATGTTTTTTCAAAAAAACTATACTTTCTGGTCATTTTTTGACTGTTTCGAATATAAATAATTTCTAAATTATGGTTTTTTCTCTGTACTATCATTAATATTTTGTTGAGATAATCGACTGATCATTTCATTAAAACTAGCTCGCTATGCTCAAAAAAAATCAAATCCGAAAACTTTAACTTGAGTTTGACTAATTACTGTGAAAAAATATTGCACTGGACTGAATCAGCATATGATCCTAAAATCTAGCCTATTTAATGTTTTTTGAAAATGGTATAACATTTGTGGTTGTTTTTCTGGTCTAAGAAAAGTCTAAAAACTCCAATTTTTGTCATTGAAGTGCGAAATACTACAAATAAAACATAATACTCAATAAAAGGTGCATGCTTCTTTTGTAGGCAAATTACAACAGAACAGAACATAAGGTTGTATTTTTCATTTCAATTTTATTTAATCAGTTTTCCTTACAGCAGCATGTATATTTTGATTATAAAAGATACCGAGAAAAGGTAGTAACGACAGAAAAGACTAATTAAATATTATTCTGTAATGTTTCAAAAGAGTTTCGTACGAAGGAAGATAAAGAAAGAAGTGAATTTTTAGTATTCATTCCTCACACCGTGGTTGTATATGAGATAACTGCACTATAACAAACATCCTACGGAATCTAATTCCAAGAAAATATAGTATTTACTCACCTTGGTAGTCAATGATTTATTGCATGGAAATGCGATTTCACTTCTTTCAGCTACAGGTATTTGAGAATGGCATTCTCTCAAAATAGCTTCATTATTCTTTCCGATTATAAACCAATAACACTTTGAATTTGAAACGTCTTTTTCATCACATAAAAAGAATTCAGATTCGCGAGCCATCAGTGATAAAGTAATTTTAAAATTTTTTTGGTCTGACGTAAAATCTTTTAAATCAATGTTTAATAACATATTATTCTTTGTACGATCTAAGCGAGTCATATGCTGAGTAGGAAGATCTGCAATAAAGGAAATTAATTCAATCATATTTTTGTATACAGGAAACCTGCTCATTGAATGACAAACCTGAGGCAAAAATTAGATTGACCTTCTCAATTCAGTTATACAAAATGAATTATAGAACAATTAGAATTCTGAATTAATCATCTTCCAAATATTCCAGCTGAAACTGAATATTTTGAGTCTAAGCTCAATATCGACTGCATTCATATACGATACTTATTAAACGTGTCTGAACGTTTTATAATAAAAAAACTCTATCGCAGCGAACTGCATTAGAAGAGCAGGCTTTCGTTATGTATCCAGTTTGAATATCTAATTCATTCAATTATAAGTTTTTTTACAAATTAAAAAAAAATTGCGCCCTCTATCTATGTGTGAACAAGAATTATTTTTGTATTGAAATGAAACGATCTCGTTTAATTTTTAGCTCAGACTAACTTTATTTTCATAGATAAGTAATAAGTTTTAGAGGTTAGGCATGAGTTGCCAACCTCCAGCAAAATATTAAGTATTGAATGGAATTGGCATTTACTTGGTGAAAGTTCATATTCATAACTTTATAAAGAAATAAAAAACTAACTTTTCACAGGTTAAAATAAAAATCTATTGAGTAAACGCGTTTCGTCATAACATTGACTTCATCTCGTACGAGTACTAGAACGAGTACGAGATGAAGTCAATGTTATGACGAAACGCGTTTACTCAATAGATTTTTATTTTAACCTGTGAAAAGTTAGTTTTTTATTTCTTTATAAAGTTATAAATATTAAGTATGTTGCCAAGATAAAGAAAATAACATGGAATATTTTGGGCTAATTTTAACAATTCGTACCAAAAACAATCGCATCCAAGATGTCATACGAAACTACCTACTTTCAACCCTATTGCTACAAAATTTCTCCTTCTGTCGTGTAAACAAGATTTGTTTTCTTCTCTGGGGCTTAATCCTCAACTAATTCATATCGAAATGAATATCATCCAAGATAGCATACGGAACTACCTATCTATAAAGTTTCATTCCCAAAATTACGCCTTTTATCCTATAAACAAGATTTATTTCCTCCCCTGGTGGGCAACTGCCCAATAAATTCGTACCAAAACAAATTTCATCTAAGATATCATACGAAACTAACTGCTTACGAACTTTTAACCCTGTTGCTCCGAAATAGCGCCCTTCATTGTGTAAACAAGATTTATTTCCTCCCCCGGGGGGTTAACCTCCCAACTAACTCGAACCAAAATCAATGCCATCCAATATATCATATGAAACTAATTACTCACAAACTTTCAATCCTGTTGCTCCAAAATTACGCCCTTTATCATGTAAACAAGATTATTTTTTTACCCCAGTTTCATAATAATTCTTGTTAGTATTTTGTCTATCAATTCTGATTTCATAGTGTCAACATGAAATCATCAGCTAGCTGATGTAGTTTTCATTAGACTATTGAGCACCTACTACCACCGAGCTGTACCACCATGAATCCGGGTACGGTGGTTACCGTGCGACAAGTGGCTGAACTATTTGGTAAAGCTTTTATTCAAGCAGTAAGTATGAAAACAGCAATCGATGGTTTCAAAACTACTGAAATTCAGCTACACGATCTGAGCGTTATTTCAGACTGTGACTTTGTTGCCTCTCTGACTACCTGAGAAACCTTCAAATGGATAACTACCTTCCACTACATGTCAAGACTAAGAAAAGGCGAGGGCATAAACAACTGCGGCCCATACATCGGTTGTTTTCATTACAACAACCATGGAAACATCAACAACTGCAGATGCTACGACAGTCTCTAATACGACTGTAGTGACCACTATATCTATAAATACATCTTCTGCTACTTCTACATCTATGACAACTCTAGTGATAGTACTGGTCACAGATCTATATCAAAAACCCTTTCCCGAGATGCTCAAACTGGTCTGAGCCAGTCCAAGATCAAAGCAGCTTCACTGCGGTTAGTCCAAAGTAATTAAGTCCTCTTCAAGTGACCAGAAAAAGTAAGGGCATCAAAAGTCGAAGTTAAACTAATATAATCACATATTCGCCCTATAAACGACACGAAAAAATTTAAAAAGCAAAATAAGGTAATGAGACACAAAAAGATGAAAAAAAATTTAGAGATTAGAGCCACACAAAAATCAAAATCAAAAAACGTGATAGGCAATCATCGTCTGAAAAAAGTGACGATGACAACGAAACTTCTCCATGTTTGTAATGCACAGAACTATATCTGAAGTCTACTGAAGGTGGGATGGCTTGTTCTTCAAAAGAACAAATAATTGATTAGAAATAGATACGATTATAAAAATATGCACTTCTATGATTTCTAGAGCTTTGATCCTCAACTATCCCATCTTGCTTGATCTTTCCTTATGTATATATACGTTAAGAAACTACCATTTAACGGTAACAGCTTTTATGGTATGTTTCGTTTTTTCTTGGTTCTTGAGGTTTGGCGCACTACCACAGTTCTGGGTAAGAGGGCTGAAATTTTGAATATGCACTGAGTTGGAGTTAGAAGACTGCCTTTTTTAAATACCTTTTCTCAACTTCATCCATTTTCGTTCTTCTACATTGAGTAAAAGAATTGAAAATTTATTTGTGAAATAAGTTAATGTACAAAAGGGGCTCTTTGAGGTTTTCATTCGTTTTGCCACACAGGCTTACTGGTGAATTTTATTTGGATTTCCTACAAAATCACATGCCGTTATTATTGGATGACGAGGATGTAGATGTAGCCGGTATGTATTTTCAACATGATGGTTCCTTTATCATTATCAGCTAATCGTCAGGAATTTTTTGAACAATTTTATATTTCAATCCTATTAGAAATTACAAAAACGCATTGCGTACTTACTTGTCCATCTCTGATCAAAAACTGGAAGTCCATCATATTGTGATGAGTTGACCTTCTTCCAATTCTGATCAACATGAGCTAAATCTGCTGTCCAGTTTCTTTTTCCTAGAACGAAAGATTGCTATTCAAGTAAGTATGAGGTAAGAATAGTACCTTAGTATTCACGAAATTAGCAGCGTTATATAAACGCCAATTTGAACATGAGTATTCTCGGAGAAGTATATGATGACCTGAATTTCTTCATATTAAACTATTCAGTATCAATTCCATATATAGATATATATATATATATATATATATATATATATATATATATATATATATATATATATATATATATATATATATATTGTCAAATATATATCTAATAAGCCAACAAATTATTTTAATTTATATTATTCTATTAAATCGAATGGAATAATTCGCGAAGTAAATTCAACTTTGGCGTCTGGCTCACTTCCGCTCTGGAAGCAAGTCAGCATTTTCTTTGATCAAATAATCACGTACGCCAAACAGATAAATATCGCGACAAATTCAAAATCAAATCAGTTTTCAGTTTTCGGCTTTCAATTCAGCTCTTCAAGCTTTAGTTTTTTCCAAATTTCCATCGTGTTGAAAACTCACAGCCACACGATGTAGACAAGTTGATATTTGCTCCGGCTCAGTTGTAAGATATGTAACTTAAACATTTAATGATGGTATGTAGCATACGAATGTAACTATAATTGTAAACTCTCCCTTTTCATATTACTGAAGACACTTAAACAATTAATTAATTAAAATATGGTATTAATGAACCTATATATTTTATTGAACCCCCTTAGCAGCTTAAAGATTATTTAGCAACACTAAGAAAACGTCACAAGATGGTAAGAGCAGTTGAGTTTTATATTATTCACCCCCATTTAGATTTAGGAACCCCAATATAGCACGGAACCACGATACTCAACGTGACAAGATGGTGGAGGCGCCTAAGCTGTTATCCTGGGAGATTAATTCTTCAAAATTAATCTTAACCTACATAATGTAAATTTTTTTCTCCTTTTTAGATTATTTTTCACAGATGGTTTTTATATGTTTATATGGTCGTATTAAATTGAATTGAATATTTTTAATTTTTTTAGAACAAATTATCTATAGCTTCAGTAATATTTTAATAATAAAATTTCATAATTAAATTTTTTTTTGTCAAAGTGCAAAACATAAACCTATGGAGATTTCATTTTTTTCTAAGCTCTATGTTCGACGATAAACTTTATCTGAGATTGTTTTCTGGGCAGTCGTGTGTCTTGCCGTTAATTTGGCTGTGGTCACATAAGATTTAGTCAGGTTTTCGAAATATTGCATGGACAAATGACAATTTCCATGACGGTTTCACTACCATTTTTTCTGAACTGTGTGTTCGATTTTACGATTTTTCTCTTAGAATTTCATTATATTGAAATTCCCCATAAAAGGGAAAACCAACATAAATTTTTCATTCATAAATAGTATGTGCTGTTTTTTTGTCAGTTTTTATAGCGTGTAATCTAATTTGCCTAAAATCATATTGCTACATACCTCATACTTTAAGTAAAATAATACCTTACAACGAACCGTGGAGCCACCCCTTATAAAATCACACACTAGTATTAATATATGTTTATGTATATTTGAATTTCTTTCTTCTTTGAATATTTTTTCTTCAAATTTTTTTTTCAGGATAAATTTTATTTTATTTTCAGTTTCGAGTATCTACAAGATATTAATATTGTATTAAAATGTGTCTCATTCTACTTTTCCAGAAAATGTGTTTTGATTGACTACATTCATTAAATTATAACCAATATTTCCTTTTATATTATATCAAGATAGAATATTTTCCTATGAATTCATTAACAAAATTCAGCCGAATATAATTCGAGCTAACAAGCGTATTTTCCCGAAATTTACGCAACTTTTTTTTCATTATTTTCGAACTCATTACGTTTCTACATATAGACCTAGCCAACCTATATGAAATAATAAAGAAATGTAAGGGAAGACTGCATGCTGTTTTGGTCCTGAAGAAAATGAAACAGAACTAGCCAGCTGTTTTTGACTGACGGAATTTAACCCAAACACTGACAGTAACCAGGGTTGATGATCGGGGATAGGACTAGCAAACCTACCTATTCTCTCGTACTTGGTATTCAAAATTATATTGAAATTCAAAAGGTAATATTTTAATGTTGTTTTTCAATAAATGGGTTTATTGGTCCAAAATTATTATTTTTATATTTTTTGAAAGTAATATGATTTAATTAAATTTTATAGGACTTCTGGAAGGAATTATGAATCCACAAGTAAATGTCAACTACTTTTTTCTGTTATGTCTAGGTATCTAATAATGTTCCTACTCTTACAATACAATACATATAGTTATCTTTGAAGTTAACGCTAATGCTTCTGGCATTCACTGCCAAGCGTCGAACGGATATCAACGCCAATATGAATAATAAACAAAAAATTCTTCATTCTTTGCTAGCACTTTGAAATGTATTCTTTAATTAACTTAACCCTTAATTTTCCATACTAACTTTGTTTCGGTACTAATATATATTGTTGGTGTAAATCATATAAACTTAAATGAAACTGGTTCTGCGTCATAGTGAGTAAGACAAAGAAAAATTTGTCGAAAATGTACCTTAAAAATAATGGTATATTAAATTGCGATAGTTATTTGAATTATTTATAAAATATGTTTATAAATACGAAGGAAGAACTGCTTCTAATGTGACTGATCATCACAATAAGATTTGTAGGGGCATTTCCTCCTAGTTTAACCCCGGGAGAATTATGTGAAATGAAGTATGATGAAATAATATGAGGTGAATTGAAGTAAAGTATAGTGAAGTATGTTATGATGAAGTTATATGAAATAGTATGAAGTGAAGTGAGTATATTAAATCGCGATAGTTATTTGAATTATTTATAAAATATGTTTATAAATACGAAGGAAGAACTGCTTCTAATGTGAATGATCATCACAATAAGATTTGTAGGGGCATTTCCTCCTAGTTTAACCCCGGGAGAATTATATGAAATGAAGTAAGATGAAATAATATGAAGTGAAGTAAGATGAAATAATATGAAGTGAATTATGATGAAATAATATGAGGTGAATTGAATTAAAGTATATTGAAGTATGGTATGCTGAAGTTATATGAAATAGTATGAAGTGAAGTGAATTGAAGTATGATGAAGTTATATGAAATGATATGAAGTAATGAGAATGTATGAGCGAACCGAGAATATTTCTGTTTTTATTGATAAATTTAATTGAGTGAATGTTGCCGAAACAAGGTTGAGCTTATCAACACCTAATGAAATTAATTTTGTATAAATAGATACCTAGGAATAGTTTATTATAATTATAAACAAAATAAAAAATATATAAATAAAAAATAAATAAATAAATAAAAACAATTAATACCTATTTTAAGTTAATTATTCTGGGACTGACTAGAAGACACTAATTTTTATTCATTTGCATGAAACTAATGGAACGTAAGAAACATGAGAGATACCGAGAGTCACAACCAAGGCACTTATATATCACTAAGCACATCGAAGTCACCTGGTCCCTAAGTCAATGGTCAATGAACTGGTCGACCTACCCCAACATGAGAAAAAATGGATCATGTAGGCCATAAGTACAGACATCCAACCAACATCCCAACACAACCAATTGAAGGAAGAAAAGCATGCCAAATCATCCGAAGAAAATATTTAAAATCAATACTTATATTATTATATCTGAGGGACTACCGAAATACTATAGGATGAAAAATCTCATTGCATTTATGCTTTGTCCGCATTCCTTATTCACGGAAGAGTCAAGAATTTACGTTAAGGGGAACCTGAGATGTCTCACCGGCAAGAAGTATTTCAACAACAATCAGAGTGGCCAGTATTGTCAAGCAGACCGATAAACACATTCCAGTATCAGGTGACAAAGAGCGAAAAACTTTACGCTATAGTGCTTTACTATTACATAAGTTATTAGTGAAAACTTTGCGTGACCAGTGCCGTACTGTTACCAGGGTCAGTTGTGCCGACTTGTATTTGTATCTCATTGTTTCGTATTTTTTATTTTTTTTTCACTTATATTGTTTCACAATAATTTTTTTCTGTATTTTATTTTGTATTCCAGTTAGATCAATATTTCTTACATATATTTCTTTGTAATTCTGTCTTAGATCAATGTTTTTTTTGTGGTTTATTTTGTATTCCAGTCTCAGATCGATGTTTTACATGTAATTTTGTTGGAGTTCAGTTGATGTTTTGATTGTATTTTTTTGTCTCAATTTCAGATTTTTGTTTTATGTTCACTTTGGGGGCCAAAGTGTCCGAAGCGGGGGCAAATGTCAAATATATATCTAATAAGCCAACAAATTATTTTAATTTATATTATTCTATTAAATCGAATGGAATAATTCGCGAAGTAAATTCAACTTTGGCGTCTGGCTCACTTCCGCTCTGGAAGCAAGTCAGCATTTTCTTTGATCAAATAATCACGTACGCCAAACAGATAAATATCGCGACAAATTCAAAATCAAATCAGTTTTCAGTTTTCGGCTTTCAATTCAGCTCTTCAAGCTTTAGTTTTTTCCAAATTTCCATCGTGTTGAAAACTCACAGCCACACGATGTAGACAAGTTGATATTTGCTCCGGCTCAGTTGTAAGGTATGTAACTTAAACATTTAATGATGGTATGTAGCATACGAATGTAACTATAATTGTAAACTCTCCCTTTTCATATTACTGCAGACACTTAAACAATTAATTAATTAAAATATGGTATTAATGAACCTATATATTTTATTGAACCCCCTTAGCAGCTTAAAGATTATTTAGCAACACTAAGAAAACGTCACATGTATATATATATATACTTAAATATATATATATATATATATATATATATATATATATATATATCTTTTTATATATATATATATATATTTATATATAAATATAAATATATATATATATATATAGGATATATATATATATATATATATATATATATATATATATATATATGTATATATATAGATATATATATATATATATATATATATATATATATATAAATACTAGCTGACCCAGCAAACGTTGTTCTGCTTCTTAATCATTTTTATCTATCTAACTAACTATCTATCTATCTAGATAGTTATCTATCTTTCTATCTATTTATCTATCTAACAATCTATCTATCATTATATCTCTCGATCAATCTATCTGACCCGGCAAACGTTGTTTAAATCATTAAAATGGCTATTCAAAAATATGGGTTGTTGATAGAAGGGTGAAAATTTAGAGTTGTATATATTTTTAATGCAACGTCATAAAAAATAATTTGTCCAAAAATTTATAAAAATGTTTGGGGTGGACCACGCTAATCACTTAGGGGTATGAAAAATATATTACGAGCTATTCTCCGACCGGCTATTGTTATTTTCGATTGCCATCTTGCAACCCTATTGTGGATCTGAGGATAAAATTGAAAAAAAAAGAAAATCGCGATGGAAAAATAGGGGTTGATCGTATAAGGGTGAAAAATTGAAAGTGATGAATTTTTTTATTCATTATGACAACATAAAATAAAAATCTTGCCAAATAATTAAAGTTTAAAATTAACAAATGAAAATAGGGGTTGATCGTAGAGGGGTGAAAATTTAGGGTAGTATGTATTCTTGAATGCTGTATCATAAAAAAACAGAAAATTTTGTCTGAGAAATAAAATAATAAAATCCCCCTCAACATTTAGGGGGATAGAAAAATAGATATGCACACAATTTCATGAGAATCGGTCTAGTCATTTCGGAGGAATTTAAGAAACAAAAATAGTAGTTGATCATAAAGGGGTAAAAATTTAAGGTTGTATGTATTTTTGAATGTGTGGGGACCACCCTTAACATGTAGGGGGATGCGATTTTTAGACATAAGTTATATGCTCACAAAATTTCATGAGTATCGGTCGAGCCATTTCGGAGGAATTTAACAAATAAAAAATAGGGTTTGATCGTAGAAGGGGTGAAAATTTAGGGTGGTATGTATTTTTGAATGCTGTATCATAAAAAATAGAACAGAATATTTTGTCTGAAAAATAAAATAATTAAATCAAGGGTTGGATCACTCTTAATATTTAATGGGATGAAAAATAGATGCTAGCCGATTCTCAGACGTACCCGATACGCACACAAAATTTCATGAGAATCGGTCGAGCCATTTCGGAGGAGTTTAACTTCTAACACCGTGACACCAGAATTTTAATATATATATATATATATTATATATATATATATATATATATATATATATATATATATATATATATATATATATATATATATTATATATATATTAATATATATATTATACATATATATATATATATATATATATATATATATATATATATATATATATATATAGATATAATATAATATTCCGTGTATCACTAATATATTATATTGAATAGTCAGCATTCAGCATATTCATATTATTCAAAATCATATTATTTTATGCACCTACCTTCCTTTCAACCTACATTATATAATGGTATTTACATTTACTGCATTTCATTCATTTCAAGATTTGTGGCAACGCTGCGGAGGCTTAGAAAGGTATATTCTCAACGTTCATTATGCCTGCCACAAAAAAGCAACCAACAGTGCGAATACTGTCAATAAATACTTCATTGCAATAGAAAAGCAAAACACATGTAAATGGCAACACTGATGGATCCTGAGTCTCATACAATGTCGACCAATCACAACTATAGAATTTCGGGTAAAATCGAGTGAATTCGTTGGAAAGTATTTATTAAATCGTAGTGTGATCGTTGTGACTAATGGCCGACAACAGCTTGTTTACTTATATTGTTCGCGTATTGTTTTAAAATGAGTTTGGTTACTGAAGTTAATTTCAAAAATTTCAATGGTGACTTAGTGGAATATTCGTTATCCCATAACTTTAGTGCACTAAGTTATGAGGATAAAGCTTTGATAAAAACATTGCGACCTACCCCTGAATTAAACAGTTTGGTGCAGCGTAACAGACAACAAAACCGCGGTTTTAATACAAGAAATTTTGAGAGACATCCTTGCCTAACCGGATCACAGGTAAAAAATAAATTATTTTGTTGGCAGTGTTTACTTTTTACTAGAAAAAATGCCTCTGTTTGGGGCCGCTTAGGATTTGACGATTTAAAAAATTTATCACGTTCTTTGGAAAGGCACGAAAAATCCCAGGAACATGTCGTGTCCCGGTTCAAATTTAAAATGTTCGAAAAAAAACATTATTAATGTTATTGATACAGCACGTGTTAGAAAAATACAACGAAAAACTTAAGGAAAACAGAGAAATATTGGAGAAACTGGTCGA
The DNA here is from genome assembly GCA_030704885.1 of Cynegetis impunctata. Classification (NCBI taxonomy): domain Eukaryota; kingdom Metazoa; phylum Arthropoda; class Insecta; order Coleoptera; family Coccinellidae; genus Cynegetis; species Cynegetis impunctata. The sequence continues at coordinate 59,284 of JARQZK010002366.1, read as the reverse complement.
AATTTTAAGGAACTCCTTGATCTATTTTGAAAATATGACGAAAAGCTGTATAATTTCATTAACAACGCTACAGTTTTCTCCGGAACCTCAAGAACAACTCAAAACGAAATTATAAACTCTGCTACCTATGTTTTGGAAACTTTCATCGAAAATGAACTTAAAAATGTTAATTTTTTTTTCTGGCAAGTAGATGGGACAACTGACATTAGCTGTAAATCGCTGTTGTCGATAATATGCAGGTTCGTAAAAGATGGAACATTATTTGAGCGATTTTTAGGTTTTCATGATGTCAGTTTTGGAAGGTCTGCCAACGATTTATTCGATTTTTTAAATGAGAAATTTTCAATCTAAACTTATAGCACAAACCTATGACGGCGCAGCGGTTATGGCTGGCCTTTGAACGGTCTACAAACAAAAATTTGATCTGTTGCTCCTGGAGCTATTTTTACACATTGTTATGCACATAACATGAATTTGGTTTAAATACCGCACGCGGATTAATATCTTACTTACAAGATAAGGAATTTATATATTTTTTAAACGCCTTCAAATTAATTTTAGAACAAACAGAAATAGTTTTTCAAATCTTACAGCACAAGTTTTCAGATGTAATTTACTCACGAAATAGGCTCAAGTTTCTTCTGGAAAAAATTTCAGAATTTCGTGCAGAAGTTTATTTCAAAAACTATTTTCTGTATTTCAAACTACTGATGATACGACTCAATTTAGCCCAAAACGAAAGAAATTCAGTTTCGCAGATATGGAGCTTCACTATAAGCAAATATTTCATGAAATTTTGGATACTATTAGGGGTCAAATAGAAATAAAGTTCTCTTATTTGAAAAAACTGCATTTCTTCGACTTACTCAGTAAAATTTTGTTAACCCGATTTTCGGCTAATTTTCCAGATAACTTTTTGGAAAATTTATGTTAAAAATACACTTTTTTTGATAAGCTGGCCATAAAAAGTGAACTGTGTGTTATTTATAATGACAATGAAATTTTGGGGCAAAATGAAAATAATGTGAGGACTATTAAATACCTTTTTGATAATGATTTGAATCAAGATTTACCTCAAGTTTATAAACTCTTATGTTTAATTGTTTCTATCCCGGTGACATCGGCTTCCGTATGAGCCAGGATCGTTTGAAAAATATTAGTTTGTTGTCTATTGAAAAGGAATTGGTAAAATTTTGGCGAAAGACAAAAAATTTTATGAGGATATTATAGATCATTTTGCTAACGTTAAAGATCGCAGAATCCCGCTAATCTTCAAAAATATATAATAACTTTTTTTTGCTCTCACCAGCTGTTAACAAATTCGTTAAGTAGGTAGGTAGGTACCTATTTTATGAAAGAAAAAAAAATTGATGCATAGATGAATTGATGAATTGGCTGAGAAGAGTTTTTGTGAATATTGTAAATAGGAGTTGTAGGTCTCAAGGTAGACACTCGAAAGTGAAAACAAATTAATAGCTTAGTGTGCTTGTTTTACTTTGATTTTCTTCAAATTATAAGGCGGTTGACCTTGAAATCCTAAAAATTTTCGCCTATGATGTATTTTTCAACACCTCTTGTAGCCTCCTCAAACCAAAACCTCACGAGCCGCCACTATATATATATATATATATATATATATATATATATATATATATATATATATATATATATATATATATATATATAGATAGGAAGGGGATTATTGTGACGGCAGATAATAAAATTTTTCATCAACTTAATTTGTTTGGGTATTATTAAGAAATTCCGGGCGGAAATTTAATTGGCAAACCCCGTATATGTATATATATATATATATATATATATATATATATATATATATATATATATATATATATATATATATATATATATAGAACAATGTACCACAAATGTGTGATTGTCTTCCGAAGCAGGGGATTCTGCTTGTTGTTGCTGTTTCACTTCCAGGTTTTCCATCCCATACTTGGCTACGCCGTTCTGATGAGGACCAAAGAGTCCGAAACACGTGTCAACGGCTGCTTCGACATATGCGGGCTAGACCGATAATTTTGTTTGTTTTATATACTATTTCCCCGCGATAAATTTCCTCTTTATATATATATATATATATATATATATATATATATATATTTATATATATATATATATATATACATATACGGGGTTTGCCAATTAAATTTCCGCCCGGAATTTCTTAATAATACCCAAACAAATTAAGTTGATGAAAAATTTTATTATCTGCCGTCACAATAATCCCCTTCCAACTCTTCACACTGTGTCCACTGCTTCTCATGCATCTCGAAGCACCCCAGGAAGTAATCCGAAGTAAGAGAGTTGACAATCGCCGTCGCAGCCTCTTCTCCTCCTCTACGTCGGCGTGGTGAGCCCCCTTGAGGTGGCTCTTAATTTTGGAAAACAGGAAAAAGGCGCACGGTGCCAAATCTGGGCTGTAGGGTGGGTGCAACATCTTGGTAATTTTTTTTCGGGCCAAAAACTAAAGGAAGAATTGGCCAGCGCATTCTCATGGTGAAGGTTCGTAAGCGGAAAATACGCGCCCTCGGCTGCTTTAGGACGCCAACATGAAATTGTCCATTCAACCTTCCAGAAGGCGATCAGAAAGCGCAAACGTTCGGCATTCGTGTCGGTACGAAGAGAGAGGAGCACCTTAATGGGGAACGACTTCCACTAATTCACGCCCCTTCTTGAACCGTTTAGCTCATTCGAACACCCGTGTTTTTAATAGACACTCATCTCCATATACTGCTTTCAATTTCAGGAGAATTTCCGCGGGAACCTTGCTTAAAATTTGAGTCATCCATTTTCACGACGTTACACAAAAAGTTGTTTTCGAAAAACTACTATAAAAATTATGGCACACACCACCGACTTGAAATCAATACCAGTACTAAAGAAAGTTCCCCTTTCTGCAATAATATGCTTGCGAATGCTGCAGTGTTGCTAGTTTCCGTGAATAACGTACAAGTGGTGCTCTAACCCATCAGATGAGCCAATACTGACTTATATGAATCTTAGACATGAATGCAACCTTACCATCCAAACTGAAAAACATAATGTCAACAACAAGGTCGCCGATAAACTTTTTGATGGTCTTTGTGGGTCTCATCTCTTCTGGTCATTGGCAAAGTATGCAACATTTTTTGTCACTATACGTTTTCGCTACTTGTTAAAAACGATAAGTAACTGCCTTCTATCTCCAATGGAAAAGTAAATATTTTTGCAACCATGTTCATCAAAATCAATACAAAATATACGTTTTAATATTCCAGGTTTCAATATTTGATCGTATCCGAAACAACTAAAATTCAGTCCACGTGTTCGGGTGATACTCGAAGCATCGCGCGTCTGCGACTTTGCCGTCTATTCTCCAATATACCCAATACACAAATAAAATTACTTGCCTGAAATTTACACTTAAATTTCCGTTCTACCCATATTGTCCAAAGTAATTAAATAGAATCTGTCATTAATTTACAGGTTGTGAGATATCTCGAACAGAATAATATTATTAGTGACAGTAAAATCAGCTTTCTGCGTCTTCATTCAATGGGTGATTTGCTCCATTATGTAACACATCGAACTGTAATAACGAGTATTATCTAGGGTCATTTGCAGTTGCTCTAAATTTATCGAAGGCCTTCTATATAGTTTGGCATAATGCTATTGAAAAACAGAAAACGACGTCGACCATCCAAGTTGCCAAATTCCCACAACTCTAGTCAAAAACGAAACAATTCGAGTGTCTATCATGTTAATTGTCCGAAATACTCACGTTGCAAGCTTAACCATATATGATGATATTACTTAGTATCTATCCTGACGCCTTCTACTAGAGGAAGAATATGATGAATTTTGGTTTTTCGAAAATTTCAAATTATATTTTCAAATAAGTTAACAGAATGATTTCTTTTTTCTTTAGACAAATATATATATATATATATATATATATATATATATATATATATATATATATATATATATATATATATATATATATATATATATATATATATAAATATATATATATATATATATATATATATATATATATATATATATATATATATATATATATATATATATATATATATATATATATATATATATATATATTTATAATCTCTTGATAATTATTAGCAATAACAGGCTTGTTGAATCTTAAAAAACTCGATTTTATTGAAAAGTTGACGTTTCGAAAAAATTGAAATTTCTTTGACATTTATTGATTTAAAAAATTTGAATAGAAACATACTACTATGTTTCACTAAAATTTTTTCGGCTGTGGCCGTTCTTTGTTATTTATTACGTGCTATTCAGTCCAATATTAATATTCAAATTTGTTATTATTAGATGTTAAGGGAAACCACAGAAACCTTTACCCACGTAATGTTCGAAATAGGTTCAAATTATTTTGATTTTGAAGAGTCAAAGAATAATAATAATAAGGTACTATTCATCTTTTTTTCAAAAATTTCTCATTGCGGCTGTGGCCGTCTTCAGTTATTAATTACCTGCTATTTAGTCCAATATCAACAGACAGGTCTGTTGATATTAGATGGGAAGGGAACCACATAAACCTTCACCCACGTAATGTACAAAACAGGTTTAAAATATTTGATTGTTGTCTTTGAAAAGACATTACTTGTGATTTTGGAGATCACATGTTCTAAACTATACTTTCTTTCTAGAAAAATTGAAAATTCTAGATGTTTAGATTTTGTCTAAGAAGATGAGTTGTTGTGGTTAGAGTTTGTTTGTTGAATTAAATTGTTTTGATTTATATTGTTTCTTAGAAAAATTAAAGAATTAAATCTGCGTATATTGAACTCAAATGTTTGATATCTGTTCAATCGTTTACGACTTCATTTAAATTTTTTTGAATATGTAACATTTCTAAAATTTCTCTGCGTTTTTGATCTTTTTCTATTTCTAAAATTTTTGTGCTATTAAAGTTGAAAGTATGATTCTCATTGTTTTTATGTTTTATTAGAGCTGTGGTTTGTGTTCTGGTATATTTGTGTGCTTTTAATCTTTCTTCTAAATTTTGAAAAGTTTGTCCTATATATGATTTATTACAATTATTACAGGGTATACTATAAAGCACATGAGATTTTTGCAGAAGAGGTGTTTCACTTTTTAATTTAGAATATATTTGTTTAATTTGATTTTGTGCGGTGTGGGCTACTTTAATATCGTGTAGATTTAAAATTTGTGAAATTTTATTACTTGAATGAGGAATGTATGGAAGAAGAATATATTTTTTATCAACAGACCTGTCTGTTGGTATTGGACTAAATAGCTCTTAATTAATAACTGAAGACGGCCACTGCCGCAATGAGAAATTTTTGAAAAAAAGATAAATAGTACCCTATTATTATTATTCTTTGACTCTTCAAAATCAAAATAATTTGAACCTATTTCGAACATTACGTGGGTAAAGGTTTTTGTGGTTTCCCTTACCATCTAATAATAACAAATTTGAATGTTAATATTGGACTGAATAGCACGTAATAAATAACAAAGAACGGCCACAGCCGAAAAAATTTTAGTGAAACATAGTAGTATATTTCTATTCAAATTTTTTAAATCAATAAATGTCAAAGAAATTTCAATTTTTTCAAAAAATTTGATAAAGCCACGAATGTCGTGGCGAAACGTCAACTTTTTAATAAAATCGAGTTTTTTAAGATTCAACAAGCCTGTTATTGCTAATAATTATCAAGAGATTAGAAATAGTTCACAGGCAACAATAATTCGAATAAATAATTATATATTTATATATATATATATATATATATATATATATATATATAATCTTTTGATAATTATTAGCAATACCAGGCTGGTTGAATCTTAAAAAACTCGATTTTATCAAAAAGATGACGCCTCAATACGACATTCGCAATTGAAATTTCTTTGACATTTATTGATTTGAAAAAATTGAATAAAAAAGGGCTGCTTTGTATATGCTATTCAGTCTAATATTAATATTCAAAATTGTTATATTAGATGGTAAGGGAAACTAAAGAAACCTTTACCTACGTAATGTTTGAAAATAATAATAATAGGGTACTATTTATCTAACAACAAAGAAATTAGTTATGGGAAAACATTAAAGAAGTGGAGTAGAATTATCGGTATAGTACGCTTATATGGAAGCAGCCGTTGACACGTGTTTCGGACTCTTTGGTCCTCATCAGAACGGCGTAGCTAAGTATTGGATTGAAAATTTGGAGATGAAAATAGTCTAATAAATAAAATCCTCTGTTATGGAAGAAAATCACTTATTTGTGGTTTATTGTTTGAACTCTCCGGTATGGGAGATTTGGTCAAACTTTGCCACGGAGGCGATTAATTCCATCCGAGAGATCTCAGAAAGAGTAAATTAATATTAAAAAAGAAAATTAGTTTTGGGAAAATATTAAACAAGTAAAGCAAAAATTATCGGTATAGTTCGTTTATATGGAAGTAGCCGTTTTTAATGAAATTTTTATAATAAAATCCTCTGTTATGGAGGAAAATCACTTATTTGTGGTTTATAAATAGATATATTCCATAACAGAGGATTTTATTATGAAAATTTCATTAAAAACGGCTACTTCCATATAAACGAACTATACCGATAATTTTTGCTTTACTTGTTTAATATTTTCCCAAAACTAATTTTCTTTTTTAATATTAATTTACTCTTTCTGAGATCTCTCGGATGGAATTAATCGCCTCCGTGGCAAAGTTTGACCAAATCTCCCATACCGGAGAGTTCAAACAATAAACCACAAATAAGTGATTTTCTTCCATAACAGAGGATTTTATTTATTAGACTATTTTCATCTCCAAATTTTCAATCCAATACTTAGCTACGCCGTTCTGATGAGGACCAAAGAGTCCGAAACACGTGTCAACGGCTGCTTCCATATAAGCGTACTATACCGATAATTCTACTCCACTTCTTTAATGTTTTCCCATAACTAATTTCTTTGTTGTTAGATAAATAGTACCCTATTATTATTATTTTCAAACATTACGTAGGTAAAGGTTTCTTTGGTTTCCCTTACCATCTAATGATAACAATTTTGAATATTAATATTAGACTGAATAGCATATACAAAGCAGCCCTTTTTATTCAATTTTTTCAAATCAATAAATGTCAAAGAAATTTCAATTGCGAATGTCGTGTGAGGCGTCAACTTTTTGATAAAATCGAGTTTTTTAAGATTCAACCAGCCTGGTATTGCTAATAATTATCAAAAGATTAAAAATAGATCACAGGCAACAACAATTCGAATAAATATATATATATATATATATATATATAATATATATATATATATATATATATATATATTATATATATATATATATATATATATATATATATATAATATATATATATATATATATATATATATATAAATAAATATATATATATTATATATATATATATATATATATATATATATATATATATATATATATATATATATATATATATATATATATATATATATATATATATAAATAATTATATATATATATATATATATAGCTATGTAGTCTAAGTACAGCTTATCCATTTTAATGACGTCAATAGTAACCTTGTGCTGATTCATCGCTGCTAGCCTATATAAGCCCTCGCTAACATAGAACCGTAAGATTTATTAAGTAACTTCCATCTTGTAAACTTCACATTGAATAAATTGTTTTTTTTTTAAAGTAATTCTTAGTGTTGAAAACCAAAATTGGCGACGAGGATGGGATTGTTGCATTAAACCCTTCCGAATAAAACAAGTTCAACAAACAAGATAAATCTTCCGAATCTTGTGAGAAGATTAATCAATGCGTTAACTTAAAACGTAAGAAGAAAAGTTTAAGTGATTTTTAATTCTTGAGCACAATCCGAACTACAACACAAGCTCAGTTTTATCTCATAGTGATTGCGAATTTGGTAGTACCAGTCCCGAGTTCTACTGACCAGACAATAATTCAAACAGGGTGCAAAGCAAGGGTAGCGCCGACGACTCCACCTTGGAAGAAACAATCAATGTAAGTTGCAAGTGTTAATTAACTTCCTGTTTTTCCTACGGTTTCCAGACCCAAAACCTAGACTCCCTATAGCTTACCGTTATAGCAGGTCATTTTATATTAAGTCAAGGGATAAAAATATAATAAATATTTTCCCAACGAAATTTTTCATAAAATTGAAAATTTTTCAATATTGATTCCCTAATAGAATCAATCAAAAATTTGAATTTAGATTCTCAGCGACGAACTAAATCAAATAAAATAATTAATATGGCAGAGCACCATAATTTAATGTTAGCTCGTGAATTTGGAGCATTGTTACCGAAATTTTCCGGTATACAAGCCGAGTTAAATTCATTTTTAAGTGCTTGCGAAGAATATATCGCACAATTCTCAGCGACGGAAGAAATCGTAAATACGTATTGCGTTGCTGTAATTAAAAGCAAATTAATAGATAAAGCGAACGCGGAATATCGTTCCTCTAACGTACCAAATACATGGCACGCATTTAGACATTTTTTATTGCAGAAATTTGGTGATCATGCGAATTTAGATGTATTAAAGAATAAATTACAATTCTTACGCAGAAAACCAAATCAAGATATTTTAGATTTCATTGAAGAAATCAAAACTCATAAAATTAGAATTAATTACAGAATAGATGCGGAACCTACATTAGATGCTGCATTAAAATTATTACACAAACAATTGGTCTCGGACTTAGCCAAAAATGTTTTAATTAGTAATGTTGCAATAGAATTGCAAACCTCCTTACTGACGACACCGAATATAACATTCGATTTAGCTATTACAATGGTCGAAAATTATATTTCCCAAAAATCCCAGTTAGATTTAATGCGAACTTGGAAGCATACGAGTGATAGCCAACAAAAGGTATTACCTTCTCGACCAATTAATGTACAGATGATACTGATGAGCCCCAAATAAGAGCGAAACTGTATGTCTATCATTTCCGTTGATTGTGATAAACAATTTAATGTTTCTAACATTTACCGTCCAGGGTATATGGAAGTATTTCGAAGTTTCGTGAACTCGTATAACTAGCTCCGCTAGGAGGTTTGTTTGATTAGTTTCAAATAAATGTCCTAGTTTACTTCATTATATATATATATATATATATATATATATATATATATATAGATATATATATATAATATATATATATATATATATATATATATATATATATATAATATATATATATATATATATATATATATAATATATTGCATATATATATATATATATATATATATATATATACAAAACTATACAAAAATATAGACCATCCCCTATGTCTACGACTACTGCTAACCCGATAGCACAACAAAGGCAAGTGCAAAATAATAATCAAATATCCAACAGAGCGCCATATAATAGAAATGCGCAAGGATATAATCATTTCCAAAATACAAGACAAATAACTCCTAATTATATATCGGAAGAAATTACTAATTTCGATATGGAGAATAACGATGAAAATCAATTCGAAGAAAATACTGATTTTAATCACGAAAATAATTCAGATATTATTGAAGAAATTGAGGAAGTAAGTAGATCAGGAAAATTTTCAGATAACTGCCTCAGAAATTCCATCGACTTAAATTCACTAAATAATACGGAAAAAGCTTTTCAGCTACCAGAACCACCATTTAATTTCAAATCAGAAATTAAACATAATGACAAAACAAAAAATTGGATTCCAATTCAGTCTAAAATTTATAAATATTCGGAAAAACATCCAGAAAAAACTGAAAATATTGAACGTAAGGAAAGTCAATTATCATACGAAAAATTCTTTATTCAATTTCAACGGAAACAAATAACTAGCGATAATGTAACAGAAGAGAACGATAATTTATTCAATGCGCCAGCAGATTTTTCTCTGGGTCACTGTGTGAGTAAAGATTTCCATATGAATAAAGGCATCGCCCTTCATTTCAAAAATAAATATAATAATGTTACAGAACTAATTTCGCAAAATGAAAATGTTGGTCAAGTTGCTTGTATACGTAGTCAAGACAGAATGCTTTACTACCTCATCACTAAAAATAAATTTTTTGATAAACCAACATACGAAAATGTATTTTCCACCCTATTGTCTCTAAAACTGTTAGGCTTGAAAAACAGAGATAAATGTATTGCCCTTCCAAAACTATCGACAGGACTTGATAAATTAGACTGGAATCAAATTTATGAAATGATTAAATATGTATTCTCAAATTGCGATATACAGATAAAAATTTATACAAATCCACAAATTCCACAAAACGTAATAAATCAATTAAATAAAGAGAAAATTACTTTTGAAAATTGCAAAGACTCTCATCAAAGAGAAATTAAAATTCCAAATCCTAAAATATCAAATGTACGAATTACAAAGATCGAAAACTCTAAAATTCCTATTAATTTCCAAGAAGTAATTGCAAGACGACATTTTTATCCCATAGAATTTAATTGCGAGATAAAATTCAAACCAGGCACGTACAATGATGTGGACTACTTGTCCCGATTAAAAATAGATGAAGATGAATCATTATCTTCGAAGGACAACAATAAACGAAAGGAAGCACTTAAGATAAGCGATGATGCATCAATATCTCTAGATTGTAACATTGTATGTAATATAGACGATTCGATTGTCCCCAGCGAAATTAATATCTTAGAAGAAGAGATTAATTCGTTATCTCCATACATAAAAACAAATGACCTAGATTCAGATGTAACCTCGGATGTAACTATTCCTTCAGATAAAACACCGCATGAAACAGTTTCAGTTTCAAATTATGTACAGACAAATCGTAAAACCTTGAAAAATATATTGCAAGTAATAAATGCTGCCACAGACAAAAACGCAGCAAATATTGGAAAATTAATTGAAAAGCGAGGAAGTCATGAAGACTTTCATAAAAAAGAAGTTGTTCATTTAAAACAAGAACGTCAATCCAAATTTAAAAAACCTTACAAGAAAAAGTCTAGAAACATTATTACAGACATTAGGATCAGAAATCCTCAAAGCAAACATTTCTATCATAGAAATCGAATAAAATAAAGAAAACACTAATTACTTTTCATAATTTTCAGATGACCCCTGCATCCTTTTATTTATATTGGTTAAAGTTTATACATTCTCTGTTCAAGAGATTTCGCATAATTTAATACCTATACATTTAGGCAAAATTTATGTAGCCGATCATGCTAAATTTTTATTGTTTCATTACGATATATCGGGAATACCCGAATTAATTAGAATCCAAAAAGAAATAATTAAAGAAAGCATAAACACGACGTATACTGTTCCTGTGTACCAGTATCTGGTTATGGCTAATACTTCGGTCAATAGAAATGAGCAAACTTTTAATAATATAATCACACAGAAAATACGTTCGCGAAAAGGCTTATTGAATATTGGAGGATCCACTTTTAAATTTTTATTTGGTACTTTAGACGCGGACGATGAATTAATATATCAAAAATATTTTGAAGCAATTAAAAAGAATGAGAACATTTTGAAAGCTAATCAGCAGAAAATACTGCGAATAGTATCCGATACTCAAACGAAATATGTGAAGACTATTAATTTTTTAATTAAGAAAACTGAACAGTTAAAGGTAGCTAACGATTTAAGTTTGAAACTTAATCTAATAATTCTCCATTCATACGAGATAGCAATAATATTATCAGAAATTGAAAATGCCATCAGTTTTGCACGTTTGCACCTCTTACATGAAAATATTCTACCTCTGTCGAAATTTAATGAAGTAATAAAGAAAGAAAAATGTTACCATTCTCTCATTTAACAGACTATTATGCTGTATGCGTAACAAAAGTTTTTATTAAGGGTTTCAATATTTTATTTAGCATAACCATACCAATTTTTAAGAATGATAAATATGACCTGTTTAGATTGTATAACATACCTTTCCGAAATACCAGAATTCCTAACCTTAATTCCTATGGGTTAACACGCAACGAAGAGATTGTATGGAATACCGAGGTCATTCAACAAGTAGAAGACTTCTACATCTGTAAACAGGAATACCTGAGGAAACCCCCTGAATGTGTCCGAATGGTTCTAAAAACCCTGCAAGAACATTGTAATCGCAGTTCGGTTGAGCCTCAAGAAGATTTATTCGAAATGGAAAATGGAAATATAATTTCCATTAACAATAAAATGATACAAGAAGAATGCGAAAGTGGTTCATTCTCTCATAAAATCCCTAAATTATCTCAGATTACGTCAGAATGTATAATTACTGATGGATTCAAGAGAATACACCCCCGAGAAGTTTTCAACACCTATGCTCAGGTCTACCTTGCGCCAGTAGAAGCGAATTGGACCTATACAACAAATTGGAAGAATATCCAAGAAGAAGACATCCCCAAACTGGACGACCTATACCAATGGGCTCCACATCCTACAACTATAAGTTTCATAACAATTGTATTTGTAATCTTTATTATTATTGTAGTGATTATAATTTTTTATAGAATTTTCTTGAAGATTCGTCACCTTAAAATTAAGGGTAACGAGCTTTCTTTAAATGGGGAGGAGTTATGTAGTCTAAGTACAGCTTATCCATTTTAATGACGTCAATAGTAACCTTGTGCTGATTCATCGCTGCTAGCCTATATAAGCCCTCACTAACATACAACCGTAAGATTAATTAAGTAACTTCCATCTTGTAAACTTCACATTGAATAAATTGTTTTTTTTAAAAAGTAATTCTTAGTGTTGAAAACCAAAATTATATATATATATATATATATATATATATATATATATATATATATATATATATATATATATGTATATATATATATATATATATATATATATATACAGGGCCCCCGCTACCATATGTGCAAAGTGTGCAATGCACACGGGCGCCATCCTTTAGGGGCGCTAAAACCCAGGGTCAAATATTGCAAAAAAATGTGCAAAAAAAAACAAAAAACAAAATAATTTTAAAATAAGAGTTGAGAAATTAAATAGAATTAGGTATAAATACACACGATTCCTATGTTGCGAGAACATGTCAGGCGGTAGTTTCTTGATTTTTCCTGTTCAGACATGAATGATACGTAGAGCGCTATAAAAGCGATGCATCGCCGAAGGCATTTTTAAACTGGTTAGTTGACTGGACAACAAGTTGACAACAAGTTAAAAATCCTATTAATTTTTACATTTGAAGTTATTTTTATTTTGTCTAGTTGTATAATATTTTGTTTATTATTTTTTTTTTTTTAAATTAAGTGCTGAATACCTGCTGACTGCAATTTCAAAGGTTTTATTTTTTATAAAATGGTAAGTGTTCCCTTCTTCCCTTTATACTATCAACATCAACCCTTTATGGGATACTGGTTATAATTAATTTTTTTTTACACAAATATCTTTTTATTGGGTGTGAACAAGAATTTCCTTCAATTTATTTTGTTATGTTTGTTTCGTTCGATATTTTAGTCTAAAAATAAATATGACTTCTAAAGTTCAGTTTTTTTTCTTATTTCAAGCACCTAACCTACCTACCTACCTTCAAAAAAAATTAAAAAACATGATCCAAAATTACTTAACGGGCGCCAAAATCCTCTTTTGCACACAGGCGCCAGTAGCCCTCACGGGGGCCCTGTATATATATATATATATATATATATATATATATATATATATATATATATATATATATATATATATATATATATATATATATATATATATATGTATATATATATTATATATATTTGTTTAGTTAGCAGTCAGTAAGCCTAAATAAAATTCCTTGTTCTTCTTAATGTCTCTTTGTTTTTTGTTTTGAAGAACACGAGTGAATTCGGATTGATCAATCAACGAAGTACAAATAATTCATTCACTTGTCAAATGAACAAATGAGGAGCCCTTCTCAAGTTCAGATTATAGATAACAAACTTGACTCTGATTGGCATGGTGTTTTCTGAATATATATATATATATATATATATATATATATATATATATATATATATATATATATATATATATATATATATATATATATATATATATATATAAAAATATATTAATATATATATATATATATATATATATATATATATATATATATATTAATACATTTATATACAGGGTGTCCCGTAAATCAAACGCCAGAGTGACACTGAAGGAGAATTGGCTTCAGGTCAATCGGATAACATCAACTTGACCTTAGTAAAATTTTTCTGGTTTTCGAGATATTGTCCCGTTATGTTTTTTTTAATTTCTATACTTTTTGGTAATTTTCTTGCTTGTCTTGAATATAAATAACTCATGGTTTTTTTTTGTGCTATCATCAATAGTTGGTTGGGACAATCGACCCATTATTCCAGAAAAATTAGGTTGTTTCGATTCAATTTGAATCCGGAAGCCTCAACTAAAATTTGACTATTTCCTGTGAAAAAATATTGTACTGGACTGAATCAGAAAATAATCTCAAAAATTAGCCTATTTTATACTCTTTCGAAAATGGTATAACATTCGTGGTTTTTTTTCAAAAGTCTAAAAATTCCAATTTTTGTCTTTGAGTCGTGCTACTTGCGAAATACTTCAAATAAAGAATAATACTTAATAAAAGGTGCAGGAGTCTTTTTTCGCTAAATATTCAGTCCAAATAATGAACAAAACATTAGGTCGTATTAATTATTTCAATAGATTTTCACATCCTTAAAATCAAATAAAGAATATTGATCTGAAATTTGAATCATTATTTTCACAATAGATTTTCGAAATGTCTACCACTGACTTTTAAACACAACCTGCATCTCCTCTAAAATTGTCCTTTCAAACGCCCTATAAAAAAACTTTATATTTTTTGAGGTAAGCGAGCTAAATTTCAATGAAATTATCGGTCGATTATCTCCACCAACTATTGATGATAGCACAAGAAAATAAAACCATAAGTTAGAAGTTATTTATACTCAAAACAGTCGAGAAAATGACAAAAAATTATAGATTTTCGAAAAAACCATAAGAGTAGCAATATCTTGAAAATCATAAAACTTTTACAAAAGTCATGTTGATGTTATCTGATTGTCCAGAAGCCAATCTATCTCCAGTGTCACTCTGGCGTTACGGGGCACTATATATATATATATATATATATATATATATATATATATATATATATATATATATATATATATATATATATATATATATATATATATATATATATATATATATATATATATATATATATATATATATATATATATATATATATATAAATGTATATCTATATATTAATTTTCTTACCTTCAACGATCGAACCATTTTCGGTAGTGTAATACACCGCTGATGAACTGTTCGTCAGGCAATAGTCATCGTTTTTGGTTTTGACCAGATAAAGCAAGTCGCTGCTGTCTGTAGAATGATACTCTTGTAGAAAGTAAATCAAGAATGGCAGTAAATACCTGAAATACGAACATTTCATCATTTTCTGAAGATAATCACACACTTATATATACTGTATGGTGCAAATGGAAGGAATAAATTCGTTATTTCGTAAACAGGCGACTCCAAGGAAAAATCCTGAAACCCGTCGATTCTTATTTCAAAACGGGCTATTCGTAAGGATACCTTTCTATTTTTGACGTCATCTATGCGATCGTGATGACGTAATCGCTAAAATTTTTGAATGAATATATGGGTGTTGTAATACATTTTTTGAAAGGTCTTTTGAATACCTATTCAGCCATCAATATGTACAGTAATTGATTTTTGTATTTGTTTAAAAAATTAATAAAATTTCAGTTTTTACCTTTTTTAAAAATCTAGTTACTTTATCAACATCAACATTGACACTTTGATATAATTAACTTTCTGTCAAGTGATTGATAGTATTATTGTATTAGACGAATTCAAAAAGTGTTTGTATCTATCAACATGAAGCTGACTACTGAAACGCAAAGAATTGAAAAATTCTAATATTGATTGGTTGTGGAGATGAAGCATGTACGCAGGAAGAAGTGTGTACGTTATTTAATAATAAATACTCCAACCGAGAACCAATTTCACAATCCACTATAAGCAAAATTGAGAAGAAATTCAGAGAAACGGGCCATGTCAAATACCTCCCTCAAGGTAGTAGAAAACCAATATCAGAAAACAAACAACTAGATGTTCTGTTAGCCTTTCAAGATAATCCCCATACCAGTTCATGGCAAGTAGCATTAGATAATGACATGGACCATTCAACAGTTCATAGAAAGCTAAAGAAGGAAAGGTTGCATCCCTACAAAGTAAGTTTAGTACAAGAGCTTATGGAAGATGATTTTGATAAACGAATTGAGTTTTGTGAAATTATGATTTTTCCGATGTTTTTAAAAAAAGTTCTTTTCTCGGATGAAGCTACATTTCTACTGAACGGTCATGTCAATTGTCAAACTTATCGGTACTGGGCTACGGAAAATCCACACTGGATGCAAGAGTACAGTAATCAATACCCAGAGAAAGTTAATGTTTGGGCGGGAATAATAGATAATAGGATTATTGGACAATACTTTTTCGAAGAAACCTTAAGGTCCTCGATATTTTGAATTTCTTCAAAACTTCTTGCTACCTGAATTGAACCGGCTGTTTCCAAACAGAAATAATTTATGGTTGCAGCAAGATGGTGCGCCTCCACACTATGCTGTCTTGGTGCGCAACTATTTGAACAACGTCTTTCCAAATCGGTGGATAGGTCGAAGAGGAACAAGAGAATGGCCGCCTAGGTCACCTGATTTGACTCTTCTTGATTCATTTTTATAAGGATACTTGAGAAGCAAATTGTACCAAAATAAACCACAAAATATCAATGAACTCAAAGAAAGGATATGTATTGAGGTTGCACAAATAACTCCGGAAGTTATAGAGAAGGTTCGAGAAGAGTTCGCGGCCCGTCTTTCTCATTGTATTTTAGCTGAAGGTAAACAATTTGAGCTCTCAATTTAGGTTTCGTTGTATTTAATGAGTAATACATATTAAATATTTATTGTAATCATAAAATTTTATGAATTTTTTAAACAAATACAAAAATCAATTACTGTACATATTGATATGGCTGAATAGGTATTCAAAAGACCTTTCAAATAATGTATTACAACACCCACATTTCCATTTAAAAATTTTAGCGATGGCGTCATCACGCTCGCATAAATGACTTCAAAAATAGAAAGGTGTCCTTAAGAATAGCCCGTTTTAAAATAAAAATCAACGGGTTTCAGGATTTTTCCTTAAAGTCGCCGGTTTACGAAATAACGAATTTATTCCTTTCATTCGCACCATACTGTATATATATATATATATATATATATATATATATATATATATATATATATATATATATATATATATATATATATATATATATATATATATATATATATATATATATATATATATATATATATATATATATATATATATATATATATATATATATATATATATATATATATATATATATATATATATATATATATATATATATATATATATATATATATATATATATAAACAGGGTGTTCGGCACATGAATCATCAAAATTTTCGGGGTGTTGTTGGGGTCATTTGCTACCTTTTCCCATATATTTTTTTTCTTAAACTACCCAAAATCTCGCCTTTGAACCTCCGTTAGATTATTAATAATTCCTGTAAAAGCGCAATATTTTATTTTGATATTCTATTATGTATTTTTGTTCAAATAGTTTATAGTTTTTATTGCAATTTACAGTACCAAAGGGACATACGAGAATCAAAATTAGTGAATTTGTGAATATAAATCAACTTCTAAACTCAGTGTTGAAAAAAGTAACAACAATTGAAAGCTTCTCTTTCTTTTAAAAACTTGTCTACTCAATAAAAATTCTTCAACGTACGGTTATTCCGTCAGAAGGACGGAAATTGTCTTTATGATCGTTCGTTTGAACAAAAGTTAAACTATTAATTTAAAATTGCTTTGTTGATATAGAAATAAGAGAAATACAACCATGAAATGAAATGATACAAATGTCTACATTTTTCGAAGCAATTCATACTTACCTGATAGAGGGAAAGCTATCCTCTCGTTTAATTGTAGCGTGGAAATGTTTACGCTGAATAATATATCAAATCCCGCTTTTTGATTATGCGTGTCCTTTCTCTTTCTATAAATTGTCTCATCAATTCACATGTGCAAAAAAGTTTTTCAGCAGGTGCGTAATATCTACCAGATTTCCACATTGGTGCCAATCAGATAGAAAAGATGAAATGCTTGTAGTGTTTTGTTTGTTTCATTTTGATTCAACGTTTGTTTTTTAAATTGTAAGTATTAATGCCAGTCGAAGAAACCATACTTTCCACTTATCAAATGGAAAATTACGCCGCAGGTTTAAAAGTGAAACAAAATTTTTTTGCAAAATCATGAAGACAATAAAAGTTTGTTTCTCACGATATATCGGTGCTAATTCTTTCAAAAACGGGTTGCTACCACTTTCACAGGGGTGAATTTTCGGGGATGTTGTTTCCCCCTCAAGATGAAAGGTGACGTGTCCCGGCATTTGATCTGAAGATACGTAATTTTCTTGTTATAGTAGCGGAATTCTAGTAAAAGGTACACTCTGTATATATATATATATATATATATATATATATATATATATATATATATATATATATATATATATATATATGTATATATATATATATATATATATATAATATATATATACAGGGTGTTCGGCACATGAACACATGAATCAAAATTCCGCCCTTAAACCCTCGTAAGTTATTAATAAAGCCTGTAGAAGCACCAATTTTTTAAAAAATATTCTAAAATGAATGCTTTTTTGAATAATTACACCAACAGAGGCACATACGAGGATTTTTATTCAACAAAATAGGAGATTTTGTGAATATGAATCAACTTCAAAATTCAATGTTGACAAAAGTAACAACAATTGAGAGCTTCAATGTCTTTTAAAAACTTCTCTAATTAATGACCTTTCTAACGGTATGCTATAAACTTATAAAAAAACATTTCTGCTTCATATTGGGGATATTCCTTCAGAAATGCAGAAATCGTACGGACTCGTGAGGAAAACAATTTTATTTTTATGATCGTTCATTTGAACAAAAGTTAAACCACTAACAATAATTTAATACATAACTGCTTTCTTGTTACACATTTTGTTCGAAAAAAAAATTTGTTGAAGAAAAAAATAGGTGTCAGACGTGCATTAGAAACAAGGCAGAAGAGTTCGAACAAAATTTGTAACAAGAGAATAGTAAGATATTAAATTCATGCCAGTAATTCAACTTTTGTTCAAATAAACGATCATAAAAATAAAATTGTTCTCCTCACTAATCGTACGATTTCCGTCTGAAAAAATATGCGCAATTTTTAGCAGAAAACTTTTTTTTCAAATGTGTAGTACAACATTAGAAAGGTCATTAAGTAGAGAAGCTTTTAGAAGAGAGTTGAGCTCTCCATTGTTGTTACTTGTTTCAACACTGAATTTTGAAGTTGATTTATTTTCACAAAATCAATAATTTTGTGGAATAAAAATCCTCGTACTTATGTGTCTTTGGTACTGCCAGTTGTAATGAAAACTATTAACTATTCGAACGAGCATACACTACAGAATATTCATTCGAAAAAATTGTGCTTTTACAGGCATTAATGAAAATATGAGGGTTTATAAGCAGGATTTTGGGTAATTTGAGATAAATTTTTTTAAAGTCCTTAACTGTGACTATAAGGTCCCACAGTTCAATGGTGGGAAGGTAGCAAATGACCCCAACAACATCCCCAAAAAATTTTTAAAGTTCCTATGAATCGAAGTCTGCAAATGCTTTCTCACAGAAATACAGGGTGTTGAAGTTTGAAAAAAAATGTAATTTTTATTTTATATCTTCTAATCTACGAAAGCTATCAAAATGAACCTTAGAACATTATTATAGCTTCTCAAACTTTAGAAACCTCTGATGGAATTTTTTTCCGAAACTGTTATGGAACGGAGAGTAGTGAGGTACCGTAGGATTGATTTGACCATATTTTTGAGGGAAGTCATTCATTATTGGTAAATAAAAATGAGAAAAAAATTAATTTGAAATTTTTTGATTCAATTTTGTATCTTGCTTCAATTCGATATTCTGAAGCGTTTTGAAGATAGTCAAGCATAATTCCTTTAAAACATTCCTGGAAAAAATATTTAAGAATTAAAAATGTGGTTGCCATGACTACTAGCAATGAAGAACTCATGTCGAAATTGGATTGAGTATTTTGAGTTACAATAAAAGTGTTCGCTTCATTCTATTTCGTAAAAAAGAAAACGAAACATGGTTTATACTGACGCTGAAAGATGCTCGTTTATATGCGGAAAGAATCGTCAGGTTTGAGACTCAATCTACGAACATTCCAAAGTATTCATTCTCGTCTTTCCGAAAATGGATGTTTTTCAAAGCAGTCACACCTTTGTGGACGACAACGAAGTGCATGGACACCAGCAATAGAGGCAGAAGTCTTGAATGCCATAAGTGATCATCCTGAAACCTCCACAAGAAAAGTTGTTGCTAACTACAACATCAGTCATCAGTTTATATGGCAACTATTGTACCCTTGCCATATTCAGCGAATACAGGCGTTGCTACCGCGTGACTATCTACTGCGAACTGCATTTATTCGATGGTATCTTCGCATGCTGACCGCAGACAATAATTTCGGCTCAAAAATTATATTCACAAACGAAGCCACCTTTTCCAAAAATGCTATTAGGATTTTTCATGATAATCACTCTTTGGCAGATGAGAATCCTCACAAAATTGTGGAATGGCATTATCAACATCAATTTTCAGTGAACATTTAATAGTACGATTATTTTTCCCTCTGCGTTTGAATGGAGAAAATTACCGCTAATTTCTTGAAGTAGATTTACCTCTATAAATAGAAGACCTTCCTCTACAACTTCGGAACGATATGTGGTTCATGCATCATGGTACTTCAGCACATTTTAGTATTTTATCACTAGAGTATTTGGATCAGGTTTTTTGTGGCCATTGGATCGGTCGTGGAGGTCCGCGAGCATGGTCCCCAAGGTTACCGGACAATCCACTAGAGTTTTGTGTTTGGGGTTATCACAAATCTATGGTTCACACAACACCCGTTGAAAGCATAGTTGATTCAAGAAACCGTATAGTAGATGGATGCAATACTATTCGTGATAATTCTGGAATTTTTTTGCGAATACGCGCATTATTGAAAAAAAAGCGCACGCTTTTATTATGGCCAATGGAGGACACTTTGAGCAATTTTTATAAAATTACAGACCAGTAAATGGTTATAATTCGACCAACACATCAGAAGACGCATTTCGTGATTAATGACAATGATCAGTCCGGAGTCTTTAGGATTACAAATTAATTAAGCTCGAGAATCATCTATTCATCATTACTACAGACATTATGTGAATAGTATCAAGTTCATTCTGTTTAACAAGCTTATGTTCATTCTGAAATTGATGTAAAATATCAAAACCAATTCTGAAATAAAAGTTTTTCAAAATCTGAAAATGTATTGTTCTTATTCCTTTGACTCGTACCTACTCTCCACTATTGAAAATATTTTGAGAAACCATGCTGTTGGATCTTGAATAATAATCTTCTTTATAAAATTATTCAATTTGAAAAGATAATGTTTATTTATTTCGAAAACAGTTAGTAATATCAAATTGAAGCATGAGACAAAATATGTACAGAAGGCTCCAAATGATTGAGCATTGCGAGTAAGCATGGAAACCATATTTTAAATTCTTGAAGGTTTTTTCCAGAGAGATTTTTTAAAGGAATTATTCTCAATTATTTTGAAAACGCTTGAGAATATCGAATTGAAGCAAGAGGCAAAATTTATTCAATAAACTTCAAATTCATTGGTTATCTCTTTTCTATTTACCAATAATTCCTTTCCTCAAAAATATGGGTTAATGAAACTCACGGTAGTAGTGTATTCTCCGCCCCTGAACAGTTTTGGAAAAAATTAAAACATTAGTGTATGTAGCTTGGGAAGCTATAACAATGTTCCAAATTTCATTCTGATAGATTTCGTGGTTTAGAAGATATTTAAAAAAATTTATTTTTTTTCAAACTTCAAGATCCTGTATTTCGGTAAGTAGTCGCATCGGGCTGACTTTTTGAAAACAGAAAATTTGTATCCGGCAAATTTCCGTGAATTCGTGTTGGGGAAGACAATATTAAAGTTCTCTCGTCGAGTGTCGTCTCCCAAATTTAGTGTCGGTTGGTTTTTTATTATCAACAATACAGGTGCTAAATCAGTTTTTCCGAATTTCCGGAAAAACTATGCATCATAAAAAAATGTGCAATCAAAGGACCAATAAAATGAGCCCCCATAGATCAAAATCGAACAATTCGTTATTGCAAAAAAACGGAAAAAAACGTGGTTTTTTAGCTTTTTTTAAATTGTTTATAGGGTTGTTGTTATTTATTAAAATGCAATTAATACTTCCAAAAGTAATGAGTCTCAACGTATCGAAAAGTGTGCGAAAGATGAGCGCTGTGTGATTAATAGTTTTTGCAAAATCCTATTTATTTATCCCGTTTCACTTATTATGCAACATATTTAAATCTTTGTTGTGAGTAACTGGCCGGACAATTGAAAATTTCAATTGAATTTAAAGCTTATTGGGATAAAAGAAATACTTTTTCTCTCTTGTCATTTTTTGGAATAACGAGCCCTTTCGAAGATATAATCAATTGTTTATAACTATTTACTTCGCGATTTAATGAAAATAAAGGGATAACTTGGCTCCAAAAGGGCCTAGCAACTTTTTTTTTTAATGCGTATTTTTTAACTGGCATTCGATTCCAGCCCATTTCATTTCACTAACGTGAATAGTTTCCAAGTTATTCTAAATGTTTATAAAAAAAAAGCAGCTATATTTTGGTAGTTACTTGTTAATTTAATTTAAAAGGGTTTTCGGCAAAAAAATAATAGTCTGCGAAATTAGAAGTTTAAGTCAGCTACTTACCTTCAAAATGACCTGGATATAAAAGCTTTTTGTCCGGCCAGTTTCTCACAACAAAGATTTAAAGTTGTGGCATAATTAGTGAAACGGGATAAATAAATAGGATTTTGCAAAATCTATTAATCACACAGCGCTCATCTTTCGCACACTTTTTTTCGATACGTAAAGACTCATTACTTTTGGAATTATTAATTGCATTTTAATAAATAACAACAACAACCCTATAAACAATTGAAAAAAGCTGAAAAACCACGTTTTTTTTTTGTTTTTTTGCAATAACTTTTGAACGAATTGTCCGATGTTGATCTATCGGGGCTCATTTTATTGGTCATCACTTTTTCCTATGATGCATAGTTTTTCCGGAAATTCGGAAAAACTGATTTCACATCTGTATTGTTGATAATAAAAAACCAACCGACATTAAATTTGGAAGACACTCGACGAGAGAACTTTAATATTGCCTTTCCCAACACAAATCCACGGACATTTGCCGGATACAAATTTTCTTCATTTTACGTTCATTCTAAAGTCAGCCCGATGCGACTAAAGCAAGCATTTTCGGACCTACATTCATAGGAAATTTTTCTGTTAAAATGTCAGCAGGAAATTTTCTGAGGTTATTCTAGAATACCCTGTACTTATGTATATATATATATATATATATATATATATATATATATATATATATATATATATATATATATATATTCTGGTATGGCACAATTAATGGGAAAATATACGTTAATTATTACAGTAGATAACCAGTTGTTTGGAAAATCAATTTTAAATAAAAATAAAACATTTATACTCATAATTGAAACTCACTTGACCATATTCGTTCAGAAATAAATTCACTTAATAAAAATTGAATTCTACAAAGTATTCAAGCACTATAAATAAACTGTACTGATATTCAAGAATTGTTATTTGTCACATATAATCCCAGTGATTCACGAAACCTCGATGCCGTGGTTATTTGAGTTATTCATAGTGTATGTAATTTCCTTACTTACATCATATGCTTATCAAAAATTATTATGAAATCGCATTTTCTATCCTCTTCCTCAAATTTTCAGGTACCTTCACTAATTTCGTGAAAGTGTACTACGTTTCACTATTTTTTAATGTATTTCAAATTCAAGTGGGCAAATTCTTCAATAGTTTAAAAAATTATACTACTTTTCAAAGGAGCAGCGAATTCTGCATTCACAATCCAACAGTATTATGTTAAGAGTTTGTTAACGGAGATGAAATTCATCATGAATAAAAATAAACCAAAGAAAAGCGGGGTAACAGAAGTGTTGAAACTTCCGTCCACAACATTCGTTGCACAAACTAAAACAAAAAATCCTAAGACTTTTTTGAAAGTGACCAAAATGCAACTGTTTGGGAAAAACAAGACACTGAAGAAAAATGGCAGTACGTACGTCAATAATCTACAGGAAAAGTATAGCCGAACCAGGTCATCCACTTTATCAAGGAAATACTGGGTATAACAGAATATGTAAGATGTTACTACGTAATTAAGGAAAATAGGCTGGGAAATACTTTCAGAATAGGAATGATATCGAGGAGGTATTTAGACATGCTATTTAGCGGAGAAATATAGCCTCTAAATTTCTCAATTAGATGGGCTTCTCAATCTCTCCAAACACAGAAAACTGCGAGCAAACGGTTGCCATATTATAATTCTGAGACTGATACACGAACCAAACCTACCACTGAGACTACAAGCATGCTAACCACATCACCTGCAAAACGATTACCTGAACCGTATCAATTCGGACAATGTGACCACCAGTACGCAAAGTTCACCAACACATGCTTACCTGAACCGGAAAATATCTTAGTCATCAAATCTGACAAAACGGCAATCAGTGCATGATGTAAATCCAATATATATATATATATATATATATATATATATATATATATATATATATATATATATATATATATATATATATATATATATATATATATATATATATATATAAATATATATATATATATATATAGTTGATGGAATCCGTCGTTACTACGTGATAATTTAACATGATGAACAAAACTAAATTTGGATTTACTACGTTGATTATCACAAAATATTTTGAAAAAAAAAACACTGCGATTGCAATTTCGGTCACTAGACCATCATCGGGCAGATTGAGTTAAGAACTGAATACAGAATAATTATAGATTTGCGCTTACGGATGGGAAAGGATTATTGCAGGTACCTAAATAGACAAGAGGAACATATTTCAAGAAGGGCTAATCGAGTGAATTTCCCAAATTGGTACAATACAATGTTCTTAGAAAAGTCATTATTGTTTGAATACACTAAATATAGGAGAGTATATCAAGTCAATCTGGTCATTCAGCAAGATATCTTTTGCATTATTATTGAGTTTAAAAATTTCTAATGATTCTAAGTAAGTAAGTTTGGTTCCTTTCGGTAGTTTGTGCATGATTTGAAAATTATCTATTTGTGGAAATGGGTGGTGGTTTTCACGGCAATGATTTGAAAACGTTGAAACCGTTTTATTTTTCAAGAAAGATTGCTGGTGTTCTTTAAATCTTGTCTTGAACGATCGACCAGTCTGACCTATATATACTCCTTTACATACAGGACAAATCAACTTATAAACTCCTGAACTTTCAAATTTTGAAGTGATATCTTTGGCATTGAATAAAAATCCTGAGAGTTTTGTCTTAGGTTTGAAAGCAATTTTAATATTACATTTAGGTATGACATTAGCAACTTTTTCTGTTAGAGGACCAAAATATGTTAAAGATGTGAATTTTTCCGATTTTTCTACTTTTAATTGGGGATATATGCTGTTGTACGCTAGTTGACTACGTTTCTTGTTTATCATTTTATCTATCAAACTTGTATGAAAACCATTATTTGACGCAATTATTTTTATAGTCGAAATTTCTTTTGCTAAATTTGTTACTGATAATGGAATTGAAAACGCTCTGTGGATCATTGAATTAAAAGCTGAATGTTTATGGGAAAGAGGATGATTTGAATCCGACGGAATACATATATCCGTGAAAGTTGGTTTTCTATATATATCGAAACTCAAAGTATTATTATTATGAAAGATAGTTAAATCCAAGTCGATCCAACAAATAAATCCAACAAATAAATTTCAAAAAACTGTTAGAAAAGCCCTTCAGGAAATTTCCCCAAATACACTATCAAAACCTAATTTTTCAATAATACATATGAACCCTGGAACTCCAAAACTTTACGGATTAATAAAAAACCACAAAGAAAATAGCCCAATACGACCTGTAGTTTCTCACATAAATAGCCCAACGTATAAATTAGCTAAAGATCTGAATTTCACATTCAGAAAACTAACTAATTTCACTCCAAAATATACAGTAAAGAACTCTGTTGATTTAGTAGAGAAGCTGAAAAACTTTGTAACTCCTGCTAACTCTTTTCTTGTTAGCTTCGATGTTGATAATATGTTCTCCAATATACCAGCAGATGAGTGTTTACCACTTGTCTTAGATATTTTGCAACAATCCACTATGGATATTATTAAAATAAATGATATCATTTTCTTATTAGATATATGTCTTAGTCAAAATTACTTCCAGTTTGATAACAAAATTTTTGAACAATCTAGAGACTGGCTATGGTTCCCCCGTCCGCTTATTGCAGACATTTTCATGTCACATATAGAGAACATAATATTCAATTCTACAAAAGCATCGCATATAAGTTTTTGGCATAGATACGTTGATGATGTAATTGCTTGTTTTAAGGGCACCGCGAGACAATTAGATCAGTTTTTGAATTATATTAATAGCATTCACCCAAATATAAAGTTCAAAATTGAAAAAGAATTGGATCGACAAATAAACTTCTTGGATTTAACTATCTTTCATAATAATGATACTTTGAGTTTCGATATATATAGAAAACCAACTTTCACGGATATATGTATTCCGTCGGATTCAAATCATCCTCTTTCCCATAAACATTCAGCTTTTAATTCAATGATCCACAGAGCGTTTTCAATTCCATTATCAGTAACAAATTTAGCAAAAGAAATTTCGACTATAAAAATAATTGCGTCAAATAATGGTTTTCATACAAGTTTGATAGATAAAATAATAAACAAGAAACGTAGCCAACTAGCATACAACAGCATATATCCCCACTCAAAAGTAGAAAAATCGGAAAAATTCACATCTTTAACATTTTGTCCTCTAACAGAAAAAGTTGCTAATGTCATACCTAAATGTAATATTAAAATTGCTTTCAAACCTAAGACAAAAGTCTCAGGATTTTTATTCAATGCCAAAAATATCACTTCAAAATTTGAAAGTTCAGGAGTTTATAAGTTGATTTGTCCTGTATGTAAAGGAGTATATATAGGTCAGACTGGTCGATCGTTCAAGACAAGATTTAAAGAACACCAACAATATTTCTTGAAAAATAAAACGGATTCAACGTTTTCAAATCATTGCCGTGAAAACCACCACCCATTTCCACAAATAGATAATTTTCAAATCATGCACAAATTACCGAAAGGAACCAAACTTACTTACTTAGAATCATTAGAAATTTTTAAACTCAATAATAATGCAAAAGATATCTTGCTGAATGACCAGATTGACTTGATATACTCTCCTATATTTAGTGTATTCAAACAATAATGACTTTTCTAAGAACATTGTATTGTACCAATTTGGGAAATTCACTCGATTAGCCCTTCTTGAAATATGTTCCTCTTGTCTATTTAGGTACCTGCAATAATCCTTTCCCACCCGTAAGCGTAAATCTATAATTATTCTGTATTCAGTTCTTAACTCAATCTGCCCGATGATGGTCTAGTGACCGAAATTGCAATCGCAGTGTTATATTTTTCAAAATATTTTGTGATAATCAACGTAGTAAATCCAAATTTAGTTTTGTTCATCATATATATATATATATATATATATATATATATATATATATATATATATATATATATATATATATATATATATATATATATATATATATATATATATATATATATATATATTTAACTGAGATTGAATTCTCGCACATCACTTGGTGAAACATCGTAAAGAATAAAGTATAAACTTTAAAATAAAAAACACTGGGCTTATGTTTCACTATATAAAAATATTTAGATACTGTATTTAGCAGTAACGAATAGTCCACATGTTTCGAGTTATGAACTCATTATCAAGACTGACTACAGCAGAGTATTACATCCTATTTTATAAAACAGATAAAAGCAAAGGTGATACCTGAAAATCAATTTGTTCGTTTACAAGGGGTAATTGACTATTATGAGCGGAACTTATGTAGAGAATTTCAAGAAGGTTAAGGCGCTTTCCTCTGTTACCTGAATGTAAGAATTGGGTTTTGTTGAAATCCAGGAAATGATTTAATTTTATACAATGTTCAGAGAAGCCAGTGGTATTTTTATTTTGTAAAATTGACTTTTTATGTTCTTCAACAAGAATTTTTATATTCCTTCCTGTTTGTCCAATATAGAAAGCAGGACATTCGTCGCAAAATATTTTGTAAACACCACTGTTTTCTCCGATGTTAGATTTTTCTTCATTATTGACCAAGAATGACTTCAAGTTTCTTTTATTTGTACAAATTGTTTTAACGTTATTTTTCGATAGCCTGTTACAAATTTTGCCACTCAAATTAGGCACATAATTTATTGGGAAGTATTTTTGTTCTTCATTAATAGTTTGCGTGGGGTATATTGAATGCAACATATACTTTATTCGTTTTTTTCCAATGAGCTTATCAATAAGACTTTCATTGTAACTTATGTATGTATGTAATTATTGGTGGCTAATAATTTAATTGTATTAACTTCAGTTTGAAAATGTGTTTCCGATAATGGAATAATGAACAACCTATGTATGAACGAATGAAAAGCACTGAGTTTTATTTTAATGTGTTGGTTACCTACTGTCGCTGTGAATTAAAGTACCCGTGAAGGTTCGTTTTCTATAAATGTTGAAAGTAAAAGAGAATTCAAATTTCTAGCAATCTGAACGTCTAAGAAATTCAAGGTACCGTTTTCGTTTTCTACTTCTTTTGTAAATTGAATCGAGTTGTAGAAAGTATTTATATATTTAAGGAAATCATCTAACTGCCTATCTGTACCGGTCCAAATACAAAAAATATCATCTACATAACGCCTCCATAAAGAAACGTTAGTAATTAAACTATTATCAGCATTGAAAATTTTTTCGTCTAAGTTATTCATGAAAATTTCACTCAACAAAGGCGATAACGGTGATCCCTTGGGCAATCCGTCTTCTTGTTTGTATAATATATTATTAAATTTGAAATAACTCAGTTTCAAACATAAGTTTAAGGCAGACATTGTTTCGTTGACTGCTTGAGTTGTTAAATTTGGGTTCATCTCTAGATATCGCTTAACAATATTTTTAACTTCTTGAGTTGGTGTGGAAGAAAATAAGTTGATAACGTCAAATGAAATTAATTTAGCATTTAAAGGAATTTTGATATTTTTAAGATCATTAACTAACTTAATAGAATTTTTAATGCTATACTCCGAATTGAATTGAATAAAGGTGGGTAAATTCTTATTCAAATACTGACATAATTTATACGCAGGAGCGTTAATATAAGATACTATTGGACACATCGGGCAATCAATTTTATGCATTTTTGGTAAAGTATATAAAACCGGGGTGCGTGGGTTCATGGAAGTTAAGAAAAAAGTGTTAATATCTGAAAATAGGATTTTACTATCCTTAATGAATGATTTTATTTCGTTTTGGTACTTTTTAGTGGGATCTACGTTTTGAGAATTTATCTGTATTAAAAAGGATTTCAGATTTTTCAATGTAGGTATTTTTATCTATGATAGTTACAGTATTTCCTTTGTCCGCTTTGCATACAACCAAATTATTATCCTGAAATTTTGATCTCAACTGTTTATAGTTTTTAATTCGAAATTATTGTTATTTCTGAATTTATATTTATTTATGACTTCCGCGCATATAGTTTTTTCAAAATTCAAATTCTTAATTACAGACGAATTTAAAGCTAATTCAGTACAGATGGCTAAATGTTTAATATCATTTTTACTATTGAAATTTGGGCAATATTTCAAACCTTTATTTAATAGTTCTATTTCATTGTTACTTAATTCGGTATTTGTGAAATTATGGACTCTACTATAAAATTGTTTAACTTGAAATTTGTCACTCTTAATAATGAAGAAGACTCACGTGATTTAATTAATTCCTTAGGTTTGTTGGATTGTCTTAAGTACTGTTCGTGACATCTGCTCCTTACTTCCTCTCGTACTGTGTTATCAATCATTTCAAACTCAACGACGTGAGTTCAGAATGCCAATTCACTGTAGATGATCTTCAGGTGAAGTCCTAAATTGTCCCTTCTTTGATACCACTTCTTGATTTCCATATTCAACCTAACTTTGTATCCTGCTTGTACTGCTGACTTGGATTCATTTGAGGTGTGCCCACAAGTGATCTTCATATATTTAGTTGTTACTTTGTTTTGCAAGCATTCTTTGTTGAACC
This sequence comes from Cynegetis impunctata, assembly GCA_030704885.1. Taxonomy (NCBI): domain Eukaryota; kingdom Metazoa; phylum Arthropoda; class Insecta; order Coleoptera; family Coccinellidae; genus Cynegetis; species Cynegetis impunctata. The sequence continues at coordinate 28,615 of JARQZK010002366.1, read as the reverse complement.
ATAAGTGATTGTTACACGCTTTCAATTTAATTAATACTCTTCTGTATAGAATCGCGAGAAATGCTTTGCTGGCATTTTTAATATATTAGATTGAATTCTCGCACATCACTTGGTGAAACATCGTAAAGAATAAAGTATAAACTTTAAAATAAAAAACACTTATGTTTCACTATATAAAAATATTTAGATGCTGTATTTAGCAGTAACGAATAGTCGACATGTTTCGAGTTATGAGCTCATTATCAAGACTGACTACAGGAGAGTATTACATCCTTTTTTATAAAACAGATAAAAGCAAAGGTGACACCTGAAAATCAATTTGTTCGTTTACAAGGGGTAATTGACTATCATGGGCAGAACTTATTTCGAGAATTTCAAGAAGGTTAAGGCGCTTTCCTTTGTTACCTGAATGTAACAATTGGGTTTTGTTGAAATCCAGGAAATTATTGAATTTAATACAATGTTCAGAGAAATAAAAGAAACTTGAAATCATTCTTGGTCAATAATGAAGAAAAATCTAACATCGGAGGAAACAGTGGTGTTTACAAAATATTTTGCGACGAATGCCCTGCTTTCTATATTGGACAAACAGGAAGGAATATAAAAATTCATGTTGAAGAACATAAAAAGTCAATTTTACAAAATAAAAATACCACTGGCTTTTTTTTTTCAACTCGAGGGACCTACAGTTTAACGCCGGTTCCGAACGGCCAATGGGCTTGTGAACAATGCACATTACCCAACAATTTCTCTTAAATCTATAACCACTAAATTTTGGACATACACAACACCCAAGAGCAAGGTGGGACTCGAACCCGCAATCCTCGGTTTACAAACAGTATAAGGCGGTTCACCGTACCGCTGGTCTACCGAGGCCTCCTACCACTGGCTTCTCTGAACATTGTATAAAATTCAATCATTTCCTGGATTTCAACAAAACCCAATTCTTACATTCAGGTAACAAAGGAAAGCGCCTTAACCTTCTTGAAATTCTCGAAATAAGTTCCGCCCATAATAGTCAATTACCCCTTGTAAACGAACAAATTGATTTTCAGGTATCACCTTTGCTTTTATCTGTTTTATAAAATAGGATGTAATACTCTGCTGTAGTCAGTCCTGATAATGAGTTCATAACTCGAAACATGTCGACTATTCGTTACTGCTAAATACAGTATCTAAATATTTATATATAGTGAAATACAAGCCAAGTGTTTTTTATTTCAAAGTTTATACTTTATTACTTATTTTCAATTTTTTCACTAGAAAAATTAATTGTCAGATAAATTACAATCAAACATGGGTTAGTATAATGAATATTCACGAAACCAAGACATAAATATTGGTATTCTTTTCAATAAGTTCGCAGTTCTTTTCAATAATTACTCTCATAACTCAAAAAAAAGCGAAGAATAAATTCGTATCAGGACCGAAATAGGTATTTTCTTGGTTAAGTTCTTGTGAGAATAACTGACCATGTGAAAAAATTATCAATAATCTGATTGCAGATTTTAAATCTACTAGAAAAACCATATAGGAATTTTTGTAAAAATTACTAGACTGATTTTTCTGTGAATTATATTTGCTTACTAATAAATTTGAATTTATGAAAATCCAACACAATGCTTTAATTTTTTGTGTGGTATGGATGCAAACCATTTTTTTTAATGTTTCTCATGCGCGCAGTCGAGGTAGCGTCAATTGCCTACTAATTCTTCTCATACTACTGAAAGGATTATCATTTATAGCGTCCCGTCCACTATCTGCTCTTCGTGACGAACATTATTTCTTCGAGCATCTTCTCGTCCTCTATTTGATGAAACCATTCATTTTTCCCTAATACTTTGAAATACCTTAGCAAAAGTTGAATTATGAGGTACGCGATGATTAGGATAGCGACGTCTGTATATCCTTCTTGCAGACTGGCCATTTCCTTGGCAAAGCCAATACACAAATGAAATATCTGCTTATTCCTCATAAGTGAAATGAAACGGCATTATGAACACACTCTGAGAACAATAGTTTATACTTAAAAACACTAGAATAATGAATGAATACAACAAAACATGACAGCTAACTCAACAAAAAATTGAAGCGTTGTGTTTAATTTTCATTAGTTCAAATTTATTAGTAAGCAAATATTATTTACAAAAAATTCAGTCCAGTTATTTTTCAACATGTTCCTATGCGGTATTTCTAGAAGATTTCGAATCTGCGATCAGATTATTGATAATTGTTATACTTAGTCAGTTATTCTTACAAAAACTTAATATAAAAAATACCTATTCCGGTCCTGATACGATTTTATTCTTCGGTTTTTTTGGTTTAAGCATATTTTACAAAATTGTTTTGCGAACTTGAATACCAATATTTGTTTCTTGGTTTCGTAAATAATTATTATATCAACTTATTTGTATTTTATCTGACAATTAATTTCTTGAGTGAAAAAATTTAAAATAATAATTTATTACGGAATAATTGAAATTGTGCCAGAAACTAAACAAGTTCCTGTAAGATTTTTTCCGTAGATTTAGAATCTGAGCTCAGATTCTTGAAAATTATTATACAGGTTGGGTTATTCTTACAAGATTTTAACATGGAAGAAGAAGAATATTCCGGTCCTAATATTGGTTCCGTTCAGAGCTACTTATTGAGGCCTTTTAATTTAATTCATTCACCTAATTTGAATCAAATCGGCCAATTCCTGTATTTATTATGGAGGATTGAATTTGTTGTCCAAATTCACAAATCACTATGTATATCAGTAACGAAGCGGATTTAGGCATTTGTTTATGGCATATAACAATCATATTGGCAGTTCCTATGATCCCATAAGTTTTGTCGGTTTCATCTCTGGATACCCTGTATATATATATATATATATATATATATATATATATATATATATATATATATATATATATATATATATATATATATATAATAATAAATATCTTTATTTCAGAATATGCAACATGCGACATAGAATGAAATAGTGTCACAAATATTTGGGACTTCACAATTTTATCTCCCAATTTAATCAATATCTCTATAACATAACATCAAACTTACTGTTAAAGTACTCAGACAATGAGTATGGTTCCAAATATATCAGCAATTTTTTAATTTTTCTTTTGAATAAACTAAAATTATTTATCATTTTATAACTATTTGGTAATTTATTATAAATTCTAATACAATTGTGAGACGGATTTTTTTCACTTAAACTTAGTTTGTGTTTTGGATAGTGTATGTCAAAAGTTCTTGTTGGGTAATTATTAAAAAAATGCGCATGACTCTATCCAAGTGGTTAGGTACGAGGGCTAGTATTCGGGAGGTCCCAGGTTCAAATACCGAGGTCGACTGGTCTGACATAAGTTTTCTCAGAGGTTTCTTCATGAAGTATGTAAGTCACTGCTTGCAAACTAAAATAGGGCGAATGCTGGGCCAGTATTATTGTCACACGGTACACCCTGTATAAGAAGTTGTTATTGGAAAAATATGCGCAACTAAAAATACGAATCCGAGTATCCGAGCGTTTTTTTGAACACGCCTCCACTTATTCATTTTCGAATTGATTCCATTTGGTTTCCCAGTATATATATATATATATATATATATATATAGATATATATATATATATATATATATATATATATATATATATATATATATATATATATATATATATATATATATATATATATATTTATATATATATATATATATATATTTATTCGGATTCAGGAATCAGCGATGAAGAATTATTTGTAAGTTTAGTATATAGTTTGTAAATAAATGAGTATTATTTAGTATTCTGATTCCATTTACACTGGGTGTAACTCGAAAGTGATAACATATAAGTTGAATAATAAAATGACAAGTATCAGAAAATCACGGCACTCCGTGAAGAAAGGTGGTTCCTTTACAAATAAGTTGATTGATAAATTACCGTTTGAGTTACATTTATCAACATATCAATATTGTGGTCCAGGAACTAATCTAGAGAAGAGAATAGCTCGGGGGGATATCGGAATAAATTTATTAGATCAAGCGTGCAGAGAACACGATACAGTATATGACCAATCATCTGATTTTGATAAGAGGAGAGAAGCTGATAATATTTTAATTCAAAAAGCAAGAGAGCGATTGAGATCAAAAGACGCAAGTAAAAAAGAAAAGGCGGCTGCGTTTATTGTACCTACCCATGCTCATGAAAGCAAAAACAAAAATAGGTATGGGACCTAAGCGAATATTAAAAAAGAAATCACGTAAAGGTAGAATTTTGGTAGCGCCTAAACGTGGAGGTTTCTTGCCATTTTTATTACCACTTCTAGGCGCTTCAGGAGGAGGTGCGGCTTCTACAGCATCAGCAGTTAATAGAGCGAAAACAAATAAACAAATGATGAAAGAGACTATGAGAGATAATAAGGAAATGGAACTCAAGGGAAAAGGTTTAGTACGAAGAAAGAAACGTAAGAGAAAGGGTTTATACATAGGTCCATATCAATGGTATCAAAAAAATTACCAATAAAGTTACCAAGAGATGCACTTACAAATGTAGAACTTGAAAATTTAGTAAAAAAGTTGAAGATCCCGAATTTTAGAGGAGTATTCATGAGAAATCAGCTACCACAAAAAATACGGAATAATGAAACTGGTATTATTAATAAAGTAGTGGATTAAGGACGGCATATATAAAAATCCGTAGGAATATATATTACTCTGATAGTGTTGGGAATTTAGGCCCTCCTATAGAGGCAAGGACATATTTCAGAAGCGATAATATGAGAAACAGAATAATGTATAATAGACAGAGATATCAATCTTTCAATACATATAATTGTGGACAATCAGTTCTGAAATTTTTATATAGTTGGTCACAGTGGAACCTTCCCGCGGGCCCCTCCCACGGAAAATTCAAAGTCCCCCACAGGAAGGGAAAAATTATTAAAAATTCGACTAGAAATGCTTCAAAATGCGTTTAAATTTGAAAATTGGTGACCTTGAACACCTTTGAAAAGGGTACTTTCAGGTGCCGAATTTCAATATTTGACCTCAAAATAGACAAATGCTTACCTTGAGCAGGATGAAAATGCCTTCAAAGAGGAATTTGATTGCTTTGATTTTGATTGCGCAAGTACTTCTAAAGATACATCTCTCGATCCTCAACTAATAATCAATAGTGACAACTCCCAAAAACAATTGGAATATTGTATTGTTGATTCATCGGTAGAATTTACAGATGTTCTTTTAGACGATTCTCCGAACGCAGAAAAATTATTTGATAAGTATTCAGCGGATTTATATATTTCTCAATTTTTAAATGAAATTAAAACAAATAAGGATGATAGTGTACTTCTGAAGTTTAATTCGTCGATCCTCAACCAGTAGTCGATAGTTTCAAGAGTCAAGAACAGTTGAGTACTTGTGCGATTGATTTATCAGTAGAATTAACAGATAATATTTAAGACTGTAATGCAACGTCGTCCATCGATAAATTTATAAACAATTATTTATCCGATACAGATATTTCATTGTTTGCAATTAATGAATCCTTATTAGAAATTACATAGGATGATGGGTTAGAGATAAGTACAACTCAAATAATCAGGGATGTGAAAATAATTCAAAATTTTCAAGGGCTACCGTTTCGAATAACAATTCCGAACCTCCTAGGTTTTTCAAAGGTTCTATAAAATCTGCCTCTTGTACGAAAGTCTTCCAATTTCGCAGAAAAAACAATCTGTCTAGTGTTGAGTCACGCTCAAGTAAAAGAAACTATCCTGATATTGGTGATCACAAGATTACTGCTACACAACTCCCCCCCTGTGATGCATGTAATGATGACAAGATTCTTCATTTCTGCGGTAAAGGACATGGTAGGGTTATTGAAATCCAATTAAAAAAAGAAAATTAATGTTTGAGGGGGGGTTTACTCAACACCCACAACAAGAAGCAGAAATTATTAAAACCATGGACTCATCACATTACTCCTCAGGAGATGAGTTTGAGCACCCAATGAGTCCTGTTTTCAGAAGGAGAAAGAATTTCAGAATGAAATCATTCAAAGAAAACTTAAGACGGTAAATCTGGCTTGAATTCAAATCACACATTCCTGATTCTTAATAAGCGTTTCAAACTTATTCGAGGAAATTTTCAAAATTTATAATTCACCGTACACATATGACAAGCGTGTCGCTACTATCCATAATTGTTAAAATTAATTGATTTTGCTTTTATTTACATAAAACACTTATGGTAACTCATGTTGGCAGTGTTTGGTTTATTGATTTTTTTATTTTTTTCAAGAAAACTGTGAAATCCTTCCAATGTTCGTCCTGCAATGCGCTATTTACGACATCATCGTCTATGTACAGGCATTTAAAAAAATACTGCCATAGTGCGAAGAAAGCGAGAACACAGGAGCCGAAAATGGTGCGCTGCGAAGTATGCAACGTTGACATTGTATCCAATCTCCACAACGCCCATCTAAAGTCCAGAGCACATAAGGACAAAGTAGTCATCCCAGTCAGTGAAGGTGTTTCGAAAATAGGGTCAGCATTCAAAAATAGGGTTGTATCCTACTGGATTGATGCGTACAACCATACAATCAGCATCGATGATTTTTTTTTCAAAAATTATGGATAAAATTGTGGAACTCATCCAAAATAGTCTTTCCCATATGACACTCAAAATTAATTTTGAATTGTTTGGATTATTCACAATACAAAACTAATGAAATTTTCGATTTCAAATCCTTCAATACTCAAAATGTTATCATCCACGCTGGGGACAAATTTGGCCGATGTCGTCAACAAATTTATGAACGTTATTACTCAGAAGATGTCTGAATTTCAGGAGAGAGATTCTGGTAGGTATAATTGTATTTTATCATCTAACTTTTACAGAAATCTGTTTTTTTTTTGTTATAGATTGGGCACTTGTTAAAATATTGAATTCAGACATCAACATCAATCGGTATAATTCATTGAGAGCTTCATCATACGTTGAACTACCGACATGTATCAGTAAGAAGAACTCCATTATCAATGTCAAGAACACCGACCTTCACTGCTTCGGATGGGCGCTTATGGCTGGTAATTTTGAGCCGGAAGGTCTCAACTATCTACCGCAATCATACCCCCATCATGTTTGCATGAAATGTATACTGAAATGCGTAATAAAGTGGCATTATCAGTCTTTGATGATAAACGCTTTCTATTGAGAAATTCTGTCAGGACTTTGGCATGGGGTCATTATGATGTTGATTGGTATGAAAATATTGTTACACTTTTGGCAGAACTTCTGAAATATTGTTGACCAACATTTGATAATCTTTTTTGTTCAGTATCATTAATGTTGATTTTCATTATCTTGTTTTCATAATTTTCAAATATTCTAGTAAATCAATAAACCAAACACAAGTCATAATTTTTCCTGTTTTTAGTTATTTTATTGTATTTTTTATTTCATTTGTCTTTGATGTGTGACTAAACTATATATCTATATGATTTTTGTTTCATTTTTTTGAATATCAATATCCTTACCACACGTGTATGAGTTGTATGAATAAACTATATATATATATATATATATATATATATATATATATATATATATTTTTTTATTTTTTCCATATATAAAATATTGAATACAACTTATATATTTAGTGTTGTATTGTATCTCGACAATGCAATTGATAGAGTAACAGAATAATCTACCCATAACGAACCATGATTATTGTCAACCTAGAAGAAATTTATTAGACATATGAACTATTAGGTGCATAATGTAAAAAGGGGTATTTTTGTTTGGAGGATCGGGGAAAGGAAAAAACCAATACCACTAATCAGTCTGTTTATTACATCCAATGGTTTACGTTATTTTAATATTTATCTTTATTCAAATGCACTCCATCAACCCAAGTATCAATTTTTTTTTAATGTAATAAAGCCGATAAAAGATATAAATTATTATGAATATGAAAATGGTGAATTCATAACACCACCAAAAGATGTGCATCCCTATTCAGTTGTATCTGATGATGTCGTTTGTGATAATCAAAATATAATCAGAGATTACTTTTCCTTCGGAAGACATTTTAATATTGATTGTTTTTACTTATGTCAAACTTATTCTGCTATACCAGAGCAGCTCATACGGGATAATGCTAATTTAGTTGTGGTATTTTCTCAAGATAGAACGAATCTAAAGCATATATATATATATATATATATATATATATATATATATATATATATATATATATATATATATATATATATATATATATATATATATATATATATATATAATGATCATGTGAATGTCGATATGTCGTACGATGAATTTGTAAAGTTGTGTTCTGAATGTTGGAAAGTACCTACCATATGAATTTTTTGTTATTGATAAAGAAAGTGGTATTCACAATGGTCGTCATCGAAGAGGCTTTCACCACTACATTATATTATAAATATGAAACACTATAATGATTCAATGGGCAATGCACGCCCCTCGACTGAGTTACCCCCACTCCTAAATATCGACTCAAGGTTAACCACCTTGTCAAGGTCAAGGTCATTGTGTACTGTGCACACCCATTCCTCATCTACTCATAAAATTCTCTCGTCACATCAATTTGGGTTTCAACCCAAAAAATACTACTGATGCTATGTTTTCTATGCTGAGCAATATCTATTCATCCTTCAATAACAAGCACTACACAGTACGGTTTTCTGTGATTATGCTAAAGCATTTGACTGCGTTAGTCACCAAATTTTATTGGTATAAGTATATATATATATATATATATATATATATATATATATATATATATAATATACACCATAAAATTGGAGTTTTATGGTGTCTGAGGTATTCCTTCCACTGGTTCGAGACTTATCTTGGAAGTAGAAAACAATTTGTAAGGACAAATATCTCCAATTCTGCTGGTAAATTCATCATTAACCGAAGGTTCTGTTCTAGGTCCCGTCCTCTTCTACTAGCTGCACTCCACTTGAATGGAGCAATCCGAATTCTACGACTCTGCACTCTGAAATGACAATTGATCTTGGATTGATCAAATCCTGGTCTGATGCGAACCTACTTTACGTCAATGTTGATAAAACCGTCGCCTCGTTTTAAAGAGATAAGTCCCAGGAACTATTCCTGCAAATGCATGCCATAAAAATAGTTGATTCTGTGAGATTTTTAGGCCTCCTTATCGACAATAATCTCAAGTTTTCAGAGCATGTACATGTCTGAGCGGAAAAATTATCATTTGCCTGTTATGCCATTAAATCCATCTCAAGTGAATTAGATACGGCTTCTACAAGAATTGCCTATTTTGCAATGTTCGAATCTCATCTTCGTTATAGTCTTCCCTTCAGAGGTTCATGTGACTCATTGCAAACCTTATTTCAAGAAAAATTGAGTTTTAACGCTTCCTGCTTTATATTTACTTGAATCTGCGTGCTTGATTCATAGGTATTTTCATGTAGTGCCCTTGGTGCCACATGTTGTTCACCTCCCTATTCCTTCCTCTGAATTAACAAGAAAGTCCAACATTTACTATGCTAATAAAAAATAATAAAATAACTTCTTCGGCCAATTTTCGGAAACGAACAAAATCTTATTTTCTTGATAGACTTTATTACTCTGTAGAGGACTACTTTTCTGATCATTGATTGATCGATATAACCAAATTGATTGGTATAGGTATCAGCTCCGATAAAAGAAAATTTTAACACTCACTCTCGGTACTATTGTTAATAATATAAAGTTTTTATATATATTTTGTATGGAAATGTAGTTTGATGTGTTTTTATTTCTATATTTTACATTGTTTAGTTCTTATATTTTCCGATTGATTTTTTATTCTATGTTTTACATTGTTTAGTTCTTATATTGTCGATAAATTGTAAAATTTCAGAGCATATTTTGATTTGGTATTATAACATTACGATGGGGTTATCTTAGCATCCGATGGAACTATATTACAATGTCTACTATATTTATAGCAAAGTTCGCTGAACTTGCATGTGCGGTCAATTATTGGGGAGAATGTGTATTCCTGGTTACGAAAAAGGAATAGTATGCATAGCTAGGCCAACCTTCTGGAAGCTCCAACATCATACCTTTACTAACCTCTCCTTGACTCTGACCTCACTTCCCGACAATCATCTTTTCATTCAGTGCTTCCGCCCCATCCATTCCTTGATATAGCTCTACCTCTTATTATGTAAAAGCTCTAAGCAGCATTATTCAGAGTTGTAATAAGTTTTTATTGAGATATTAATAAGCAGCATTGTGCTCCGATTTGATTTCAATAACAATCGCTCTGAGCAGCGTTCAACCTTGATTTCATATAATTCGAAGCAACCATGCGGTTGTAGGACGGTTGCTGGTTTACATGAATTAACAACAATGAAAAATGATAGATTCCGTTTGACAGCTATATTATGTATTAAAAATAGACACAATTAAATGAATTCACTACGTTTGAGAGTAAAAAAAATGAGGAAGAAATGAGTATTATGATACGCACGATATGCTATATACATACGCATACACGAATACAGCTGACGCGCCCGCCTAGCAAAAGTGTCGTGACAATCACTCACTTCTTCGGCCTAGCTCTCATAACATTTCAATTTTTTCTCTTGAAACCATATACTCTTAGTGTATCAATTGAAACTTTTCATAATTTAGGTATTCAAATGATAATTCACAGATATAAGGACCTATTAACGGTTTTTGCAAAGTATATTTTGAGATATAGATAAACCTCATTCTCAGTGAGAATGATGTTTATCTACATAACTGTAAGTATACCGGCATATTAAGGCCCAGTTTTTCAATGCTCGGTTAAAACTCACAGTTAGCTGACTATAGGTTAAGCTTAACGATCAGCTAAAGTTCCAACTATAAGAACTATTAATAATAATAATAATTTTTATTCATCCAGAAAGACAATTTACACTGTATTGGACAAGTCAATTTTCATTTAACAATGATAATAATAATTTAACACTAATAAATATGCATACCTACAAAAGATAACAACAACAATAAATATGCATACTTACAAATAATAATAGATTGGAAAAAACAAAAAAAAATCCCAAAATTACAACTCAATAAAAATAAAATCAAAAAATTCAAATATCAAATCAACAATACTTAAGAAGTCTCAATTCTAGTGTTCAAATAATCACCGACACCGTAAAAGGCTTCTAGTATTAGAAAATTTTTGATATATTTTTTAAATGCATATAACTTAAGTGCCCTTACCGTTGGTGGCAGGTGGTTAAAAAGTCTAATGCCCTGATACGATGGCGATGATTCATACTTAGCCAATCTGTGCTTCGGTATGCATAAAATTCCTTCATTTCTAGTATCATAATGATGATAGTCAGAAAGCTTAATGAATATATGTTCATTCTCTTCCACATATATTAAACATTTATATATATATATATAAATACAAGAAACAGTCAGAATACGCCTACTTACAAATATCGGTTTACAAGAATCCGTCGGCTTGAGGTTGAACATTATGTTGCGTTTGTCCTTCGAATGTTTGACTTTAGGCTAGCAAACTGTCAGCTAGCGATATATTTGTTGACGTTGGTAGTACTGATGTTTCAGGGAGCACTTCTGATTGGTCGTTTCCCTTTTGCTGTCGATTTCGGAAATATATGTTTTGTTATGTTATTGTTGATTATTTTATAATAAAATGGGTAAAACAAAAGCATTGAAGAAGAAAAGAGTGGCAAACTTTAGTCCTTCTGATAGATCGTTGCTGTTAAAAATTGCAAATGGTTTCAAAGCAATAATTGAATAAGAAAAACAGCTTCTACCACTTGGAGGGAAAAAATAGAAACTTGGAAAAAGATTTTTGGAGTTTGAAATAATTTACCTATCTGTTATGGTCTCTATCTGTTATTCAATTTGTTCTAATATATTCAGAACAGTTTCTTCTCTTAACCTAAATCTTGTGGAAAAATCCAATTCATCAAAATAGTCAAATGGATTACTTCTTTCTCTGACCACGTATGGCGTTCTTTGGTAATCAATGAAGTCTATTAATTTATTCTTCATCATCATCACTTAAAAAATCAAATGCTTCCATCTTTCGTAGAAAAAACAAAGTAGGAAATGAGGTTACTGGTTACAAAGCAGTTGAACATACTCGACTGTTCGGGCCGTTCGGGGTAGTTAACCTACAGAGCGCATGCGTCTGCAAGATAGCTTACAGTTAACCATTTGACAAAGACTTTCAGGTGATAGTTACTCTACCCGATAGAAAAGCAGTAGGTTAGCGCAAGATGAGAGGTGGAAAAACGGTTTTCCTAAAGGTTATCGATTAGCCGAAAGCTAAATCACTTTAACCGAGCATTGAAAAACCGGGCCTAAATGATATGAAAATGGAAACTCCTAAGTATTTCAATGAATTATTGGAGCAGATATTGAGTTTATGCTAAACTTAGTGAGAATTTCTCACTTAGTGTAGCATAAACTCAATATCATCTCATTAGAAGTTTCTGTTTTCATATCATTTAATATGCCGCTATACTTATAGTTATGTAAATTGTAGAAACCTCGGTATGATGTATTTCATGAGGTATTTTATTATTATTTTCTAAAACTCTACCAAAAATACTGATGATGAAGTATATCACAGAAAGCTCTATCTAATCATATTTTCATTACAGCTATGAATTGAACACCAACGACCAGGGAATAGTATGAATATTGTTGAATTTCAGCTTACGTTAAAATCCACAACGAAGAATTAGTTTTTATAGAATCAATATGAAACTGAAACTAAATTCATTTTTTCTAGTGAAATTTTAAAAAATCTGTATTTTCTACATCCATTTTTATTCAAAACCTTATTAGTAGGAATTAGTCTATTTCATGTTCAAAATTCAATTCCTTCCACTTACAGACAAAATATAGATTTATACATACAGTTGTAAGAATATATGGAAATTTATCACAATGAAATGAGTAATCCTTCAAAAATAGTCACAACTATACACAAATACACAACCAGACAAATTTCATATTTTGGTTATGAAAAAAAAACTGCAAAATATTTATTTCTTCGATTCGTTCGATCTCTGAGTTTCGTAAACATTGAAACGACTTTCTATTAGAACAAAAACTTTCCCGCCTTGTACCAGATCTGTTGGGGTCAACATTTCTAATGAAACCAACGGCATTCACGAAATCCTCTCCACTGCCTAGATCATTCAAACCATGCATAATAGCCCAGTCAATGGAGGCCCGAAAACATGAAACCCTTTTGTACTGCATTCATGTGGTTTGAAAAAATATTCAACAACAATGCCCGATATAACAGATTTGTAACTTTGACAAAGAAGAGTTCACTAAGATGTCACTTTTACCTGGCAAAACTGCCACCAACCTTTGAAGCTTGCCATTAACATTTACTAAGACTTCAGCAAGTGTTACAATGGGTTGTCATGTTCAAACTCCCCGATTTCTTCCGAAGAAGATAGAAAAGATCCAGATCCAACTTCACTAGAATAAAGACTTATATACTGCAAGTAGAATGCTTTATACTGTGCACCAAATTTCTGTATGGAGAATAAAACTATCTGTAATAAAGATTAAGAAGTTTAAAGGGAGAAAAGTATATATTTATACGACTCAGTGGTGGGTGGGTGGTCCGTGATGCTGTTAAAGCTGCAATCACTTTTTATCGTAAACAAACTTAAACAATTCCCGGTTTTGCCAGTCGGAGACATGGCGGGTCCATAGGTGGTGAATAATGGAGTGGCCATCCAATAAAATGGAGATCCCCCGAACCAAAACTGGCATAAGCAATAGAGTATAATGAAAATTATAATTCTAGATCGCTTCATATTTCATATATTTTAATTTCCAATTTTAACAAAATTTTAATTTAATCCAAATTGTAAAGCTTGATACGTATTTAAGCAAGTTATTATATAGACTACCTACCTAACTTCCAGGTTCTATCACGACAGACTAACGAAATAGTCGTTCGTGTTGGCTGCCCGTAATCGCAGCCAAAAGTTGCTGCTACACCCCCCTCCCCTCTGCTACGCCAGCCCGCACGAAAATAACCTCCACGTCATTAAATTTGCAATTAAATAATCTTCAACTTTTATTGAAGGTTTTTTCATGCAATATGACATCCAGAAAGCCTATACGCACAAATACAGTGTGTTAGGTTGTATTTCATAACAAATACTATAAAAAATATTTTACTTGATCCGATTATCGATGGTGAAAAATTCAACTTTACGCTAATTTTTTTCCTATCAAAACTGTCATTGAGTGGGCTATAAGTTCTTTTGGTCTCATACCTCTCTAATACCACCTCTGCTTTACATCATATCAAAATACACTATCGACTTTATACCCCATTCACGTCATATATTTTTCAGAAAAGTTATAAAGATAGAAAAACTCCTGATTGTGTGGTATTGTAAAACTTTCATCACTCAATTATTGATCAACCGGATTGTTACCAGAAAATTGAAAATATTGTTTTTAAACTGTAAGTAAACACAATGAAAATGATTTAATTACGTTTATTGAATGTACATTATTGTGGAAGTAGTAATATCTTACCCGCCTGATTAGTATATACCTTACCCGCCTTATTAGTAGTACTAGTAATTGAGTTCTTATTATCTCAGAAGTATGCCCAAAAGAAATCTTTCTTTTGCAATTTTACCTAAATCGATGGGTTATAAAAATGATTTAGGAACTGACACATCGATCCCCTAGTTCACAATCATACTAATTACAGGAGAAACGTATCGAATAAGGACGATAGTGCACAAATCATAAAGTTAAAATTTCATTGACAAAAAAATTGTAATTAATATAATTGTGAACTAGGGTATCGTATTGTAGAGTTCGGTAGGGGCGGCAAAATTTGAATAGCCTACTAGCGGAAAATATCTAAATCCGCCACTGTATTTAAGTACCAAAAAATAGTCAAAATTCAATTTCTCTTTAATCTGTTTTCTTTGAGTACAACTCATAGTGCTCTAGTTAAAAATTCGGATGGCATCCGGATGTTTTATCGTTCTTGTCATTCAATCATGAGTTCATAGACACCCATACAGGTACAAGTTACACACTCCTTGACATAGTTGCATACCCCTTGGTGTAGTTGCCTATCATCACTTGAAATTCCTGACAATGACCAATTTCCAAGGGTCCATGACTACTTCAGGTCTGCACAACTCACAGCGGGATTGTAGGGCAACATATGAGGAGCCTCATATGGCTAATTTTGAAGTCTCTAGGTAATGACCTGACAAAACTAAAGGAAATATATGTAGATATTCGACAACTACTCACATTCCTCATTAACAAATGTTTTGAAAATAGATATTTTCAGCGCATATTGAAATTAGAAATGATCCATCCACATCATACAGGAGGAGATAAATCAAAAATATCAAATCCTCATCCTATAACTATTATTTCAGATATAGCGAAGATCATGGAAAAAACAATTGGTTTTCGTTTGAATTATCTTCTAGAAAAATTCAATGTTGTTTATTATTAATCTTAAATTTTGATTTAGACCGAAAACATCAACGGAATATGCAATCAAACCAATGATATCGAAGGTTTAGAAATATATGGATTCTGGGACACCGTCTTTGTGTGCATTCCTCGAATTATCAAAGGCGTTCGACACAGTTTGTCATAGTAGGTTATTTCAGAAATTCAGAAGTTGTATAATTGTGGATTTCGGGGAAAGTGACTATTTGTGAGATCGAGTGCAAGTAGTGAATATGAACACACACACAGGGCACAGTCCTGGGAGCGTTTACGTGAATTCTATACTCACTTCCGATACTCAGGGTGAAATATGTGTTATGCAGATGACACAGCATTGTGTATCGTGCTTCAAACTGGAGTAAATGGAAAATTGAAGCTGAAACAGATTTAAAAGAACTGAATAAGTGGTTTCAATACAATAAGTTGAATTTGAACCCGGAGAAAACAAAATATATCACATTCACTTCTTATCAGTGGCGCCGACTCCATGCGGCCTGAGAGGACCCGAGCCCCCTCAAAAATTCGTATGGGGGTCAGAGCCCCCAATAATTTAAGAAAATTATTATTTAGTCTCTAGTAAATACATACAGAATGTTAAATTTTCAGTTTCGAAATATTTCTGTACAAGGCTGTACTACTATATTACTATAGTACTGCATTAATTATTTTAAAATACTTAACTATTTTCATATTTATTATTTTATAATACTTAAACATTTTCAAAGCATTAACTTTGAGATACCTATTGTTTTTATTTAATGAAGCCTTATTCAAAGTAACCTTAACTTAGCTATTTGACTTATTAATCAAAGTGATATCACGGTGTGACAGCAATATTCATTCAATGATAGTTTAGGATTCATTTGAATATAATTTCAGTCTTTTCAGAGCTATATATTCAATGATTTCTAATAGTCTATAAGCATAATTATTACTGTACATCAAATAAGCTTCTCACAAAAATGTTTTATTAGTTCTTCAAAGCCAAAAATTGTGTCATGTCGAGTTATCGAGAGTCGTGTTTTCGGGGTTCTAATACTTGAAAAAACTCTAAAATTCAATATTTTTCATCTAAAATTTAGAAAATTTTCAAGTGCAAGACCCCTGGTATGGGCCACTCCAATATTTTCTATAAGTCTGCTTTTTATGCCAATAAACTGGCTCGCTTAGGTCCTCAAGTTACAACTGCTGGAGAGAACATTGCGGTAAGAGTAAGTTCATCATCTGTCAAAGATCTACATATCATGATTGATTGTCATTTGAAATGGGATATGCAAATTCAATACATTACTAATAAAATTAGATATTTCTTGGCAAGATTCAAATACTTTTACATAATATTTGTAATACACCCGAAATGAAAGTTTATTGTTCATTGATACATTCGCAGTTGACGTACGGAATCCTGGGATGCGGTGGTACTTATCAAACGGATATGAGAAGACTACAAGTGATGCAGAAATGGTTTATAAAAATTGTTTTGAAGGAAGAACTTATCCAAGTCCAAATGACCGTTTATTTGAAGAATCTGGATATGAGTAAGCTATATGCGTATACAATGAAATTTAAAGATAATGAGAACAGTGACCCCTCAACAGGAGGGGACAAATTGATAGAACCCAGAACGGAAAAGAGTCCAAAGAAATATGGTTTACCTGGCCCCAAGAATCTATGATTCCCTTCCTTATAAAGAGTCTCAAAAGCGTATGCCCCTATTAAAAAAAACTAAAGTCATATATTCAGAACGAGAACATTAAAAATTTAAAGACATTATAAATCCTTCAGAATGAGTATCATTGCAATTTTTCATGCTCATTAAATGATGTCCTCGAAAGGAATTTGACGATGTTAGTACCGAATTTTGACATTTACCTGACTTACTGTGAAATAATCCCGATTGTGATAACATTTAGCTCAATTTTCGACATGTACATCATGATTTGACTTTTTTAACATGCTTTTATTAGATTGGTATGTATGTATGCATCTATGTAATGAAATCTTTGAACGTGATTTTCATCCCCTTCAAAATCTCTGCACACTTATCAAGGACCGATGGCAATGCATTAATTTAAATAGTTTGTTCTATTATCCTGATCAGGACCTTCAGGATTAGCGATTTTCCAAATCCGATACCCAATAGTGTCTCTGTGTCAAGTACGCGTTTAAATAAATAATAGTTCAGAAAAAACTAAAAAAGCACGCTTTTGTGGATAACCGAACTGAAAGGTAGAAAATAAATAATAGTTTAGAAAAACTGAAAGACACGCTTCAAAAGAAAAGTGAACTAAAAAGTAGAGAATAACTTTCAATAAATTTAAATTAAGAATAGTGAAATTAACAAAATAAATTATTTTATAGTAGAGAAACGTGGAGTGCTTTCTCAGATATTTCGATAATGACTCCATGCACCACCACACACCACACTTCTCTACAATAAAGGAAAGTTTTTGATGATTACACACTATTCTTAATTTAAATTCATTGAAAATTATTTTTTACCTTTTATTTCGCTTTTCTTTTAAAGCGTGTTTTTTAGTTTTTTTAATTTTTTTTTTTGTGATGAACTTTGGCTTTATAATTTCTTTGAAGTTAATTTCAAATCATTTTTGAAACCAAGGTAGCTTTGTCATATCTGTGTATCTCTGAGACAGAATTCTAAGGGAATTATTAAAGGTTCTGGTTTGAAGGACTTCTTATAACTGCTGCTGAAGAAAGTAAATGGTATTTTGTGAATAACCTGAATATTAACACAGAAGCGTAACAACTTAGTCAACATCTTACACAGTTTAAAAGTTTTGTACTAAGCTGTGAAAAAATAAAAAAACATACTCACTCGACCTCGTTTAAAATTGCTGTGAAACCAGAAGATGAAAAAATCATATTAGACGAAGAAATATGGCCGAAATCAGTGACAGTGAGACCATTTATCTTCAATGGGGATTTTAATTCAAGACGCGGTGGCAGAAGGGATTATCAGCCAAATTTTCGGCGCAAGGGTAACTTGCACAGGCAATATTAGGGTCCAATAAAAAGGAAAGTATCTCTTTACTACATATAAATACTCAGTGTTTGACAAGTAAAATCCTGGAACTTGATCATTTCCTGTTGCAGAACCCAGATATTAAAATATTATGTATAAGTGAACACTGGGTTAATTTAAGTCAAAAGCGAATTTTCATATGGTTAGTTTTTTCTGTAGGGAAAACTTCAAAAATTTCGGTACATGTATTTTTGTTCGGGACGGTCTTACGGCAGAAGATCTGCCTCATGTGGTAAATTTGTCGGAATCTAAAGTATGTGAAGTATCTGTATGTAGCATTAAAAAACTTAACCTGGTAATACTGGCAATTTATAGATCACCGGATGTTACCGGTGTTGACAATTTTGTTGGCAGGATGTCTCTGGCAATGGGCAACATACAGAGATTAAACTTGAGGGTGAGGATTGTGCAGGGGACTACAACGTACATTTTAATCGAGTTGATGATATGTGTGTGCAAAGGGTGACCCAGCTGTTTCTATCCTACGGGCTTTCTCAATTTGTCTTTCAGGCAACCCATGACGGGGGAAATTGTTTGGATAACGTTTTCAGTGACTGTATGGTGAGCAGATGTGAACATATTTTGATGAGTTTCCCAGACCACAGAGCTCAGCTGGTTGAGATAGATATTAGCACACAGCAAGAACAAAAATTTCAAATGCAACGAAATTATAGTCTGAGTAGGTGTAATTCTTTTCAGTTTTATTTGTCCCGTGAAACGTGGCTGGATGTCTATGAGATCAATGACCCTGAATTAAAATGTAAAAATTTTTTAGACACTTTTCATTGTTTACATAATCTTTGTTTCCCCTTGCAACCAAGAAAAAGTATTCAGGAAACCAGGGGCAGCTGAGTGACGCAAGAGGTTGAGGCAGCAAAGCAGAATCTTATGATATGTTATGAATGGACGTTGAGATATCCTACACAAAGGAATCGAGAAATGTATTGTGAATTTAGAAGTATATATAGGCAAACGATTCTTAGGGCGAAAAAAAGTTATAACCAAAGTAAGCTGGATAATTCAGATAACTTAAATAAAACTGTTTGGGTTATCGTTAACTTGGAAACAGGTAGGAAAAAGTCTAAAAAGAGCCTGAGGGACTGAATCCCAATGAGTTGAACAATTTTTTTGCAAATCATGCAATTAATTTAACAAGAGCATTGCCATCACATCACCCAGACTTTAAGCTGTACTTGAGCGACTGTTTGGTTCAGGTAAGCTCGATGCTCTTCAGGCCTGTTGACATTTATGATGTTGCGACCACGCAATATTATTTAATTATTTTCTCAATAATAATATTTTCTAAATTTCCATTTTTCTTTTCAAACAATTTATTTCTATTCCTTTTCAAATTAATTGCACCTAACATTAAGTATCATTTTATTCAATCTTCCCCCGTATATGCATTCATATTTCTCCTTCATCGCTGTGCGAGGAAGACATATGTTCTGAAGACACATGTGAGAACAAATTCAATGCAAATTTTCAATTGCGACTAACTTGTGCTCCAGTGCGTTATATATACTCTACATATTCTCCTCATTTTCAACATTTTCACCTTTTTGAACTCAAAGATTTTCCGGAAATAAGATTGGGGACAGTGTAACTCTGGCCAGAGTGTGAGTGGAACGAGTTTCACCGATTTAAGAACTTTTATCCAACACCCAAGGTTGAGTCCGGCAATAAGGTAGGATTTGAAGGTATTTTTTAACAACTTTAAAAATGTATACAGTCCACTAAAGTCTCAATCCTCCATTATTTGGTCCAATTCGGGCACGGATGCTTAATGTTGGTTGATTTACTTTTCAATAATTTTCTTATCCCATCAAGATAATTCATTCATAATTACAAATTCAAGTTACGACCGACGGCGACGTTCAGCGTACATCCCATTTTATTCACGCAGTGCGCACTGCTCTTCGGTGTTTATACCAGTACGTAGCGCGATTTATTCACAATATTTACATATTTCTTCTAACCTCTCTCATTTCCATTTTCACAAAATAATAAGTTCAATTGTTCATTTTAATTATACTGTTTTCATTTTCATTATGGCAGACAAATTGAGGAAAATTATAAATTTACGACAAACTCAATTTAATTCAGTGGATGAGGTTTCGTGCTGAAACTGATCCAAATCTTGTTTCTTTGTTGGAAGTATCAGTGAGTGAAATTGATCAGATCAAACAAGATTTCTGTTCTTATCATAATTTCATCATAGGAGTTGCCGACGTTACGGAGGGCGTTAATTTCGAAGAACAGGATGCAATTAGGAAAAAGTTCAATGATAAACTTTTGAGAATTAAACAAATCTTTCTTGATCTTAAATGTAAACAAGAAAAGAGTCAAAGAAAAGACGATGAGGTTTGCAACCTTCAGTTGAAACAAATCGAACTTAAACTTTTTTCAGTCGACATAACAGAATTTCCAACTTGGATTGACATGTATAATGCTGTTATTCATAAAAATAAAAGATTGAGTACAATCGAAAAATTCAATTATCTTTTTAATTCATTGAAAGGTCCTGCTTTTTCACTCATTCAAACATTGCCTATGACATCGTTGAATTGTGAAGTAGCTTATGACACCTTAGTTGAGCGTTATCAAAATACGCGCCATTTAGCTGTTGCATATTGGTCAAAAATTGAAAATAGTCACAAAATGTCAACAGATGATCCAAGAGAATTAAGAGCTCTTTTAGATAAATTTGAAGAAAATAAAAGGGCACTGCTCAACTTAAACTTGAACGATTTATGGAACTTTGTCACAATGCAGATGTTGATGAATCGTATTCATATTTCAATTGCTTCACGTTTCGAACTTTTTCATAATTCATCAAACATACCTACATATGAAGTACTTTATGATTTTCTTTCTAAGCAGTGTCATGCTTTGGATAATGTGAATTTAGGAAAGCCGTCCAAACTCATACGCAGAAATTTCAATGTCAATAACACTACCTCTGCTTCAGCATTCATTTCACAAGCATCTAAGTCGTCAACTCTTACATGTCATTTATGTCAATCGAATCATTTGCTGTACAAGTGTTCAAAATTGCTGAGTATAAATCCTCATCAACGAATGAAACTGCTTCAGCGCGAAAGATTGTGTGTCAATTGCCTCAATAAACACGCGACAGTTAACTGTCAGTCAAAGAATACCTGCTTTACATGTCATCAACCTCATCATACGCTGTTGCATGTAACTCAGACAAATATTTCCAACCTTCATTATACTTCTGTTAATGCCAACGCTTCTACTTCGACACAAAATAGTAGAGTTCCTTCAATCAATGCAGGATTTTTGTCCTCTGCTTCTAGTGTTCTGCTAGGTACAGCGACAGTTAACCTTTTAGACATCTTTAATCGTTTTCAAAGATATCGGTGCATCTTAGATTCCGGTAGTATGACGTCGTTCATATCCCAACGTTGTCTCCAAAAACTAGGTTTCCACAGTAAAGATTTATCTATCAATCTAAATGGATTAGAGTCAATGAGTACAGCTTCGAGACTTGGTTATGTTTCAATCCTCATAACGCCTCATTTCAATACGAACATATCATTCGAGATTGAAGCCGTTGTCCTCAAAAGAATTTGTGATAATCTTCCTTCTTCACCAATTTCGTCTTCGTTTTCCTATACATCGAACTTAAATTTGGCTGATCCACAGTTTGCGCTACCTGCCCAAGTTGATTTGCTTCTTGGGGCTGATGTTTTTTCGAAGATTATTTTAGATGGTCATATCACTGGAGCCTGATGCGATAAATACCAAATTGGGTTATGTTCTCATGGGCAAGGTGAAATCTTCTTCTCATGATCAGTCGGTTTCTTCATTATTTTGTCAATCTTCATCTGAAGATCTTCATTTTCAAATTAAAAGGCTTTGGGAGATTGAAGAAATTCCAAACCAATTTCCTGTTTCTCAGGAAAATGCCTTGTGTGAGCGAATATTTTCTGAAACCCACTCAAGAAATGCGGAAGGTAGATTTATGGTTATGCTGCCATTCAAAATTTTTCCAGCTCTTCCTGAATTTATTGGAATAAGGGACCTTGCTCTTCGGCAATTCAAAATTTTGGAAAAACGTCTTGTCAAAGATCCTTCTATCTATGCTGCATATTGTTCCTTTATGAAAGAGTATCTTGAATTAGGTCACATGGAACCTTGTATATATTCTCACGATTCATTCAGTTATTATATTCCTCATCATCCGGTTTTGCGTCCAGATAGTTTAACCACAAAATTAAGGGTTGTCTTCAACGGTTCCGCTCATCCACCTCATCAGCAATCCTTAAATGAAACCCTCTTAGTTGGCCCTGAATTACAACAAGATCTGATTTCTATTCTTTTATTATTTCGTCTTCATTTAGTAGTGTTCACAGCCGACATAAAAATGATGTATAGACAAATTTTAGTTCACCCAGACCATTGCAATTACCAAAAAATATTTTGGCGATTTTCTCCTGAAGAAAATATTCAAGAATATCGTCTTCTCACTGTCACATATGGATTAGGCCCTTCGCCCTTTCATGCAATTCGAACTTTGATTGAATTGGCCAGATCTGAAAGTAAAAACTATCCTTTAGCTGCAAAAGCTATTGAAAACTGCACTTACGTGGACGATGTTGTTCATGGCGCTTCTTCATTAGATGAAGCGTTATCTCTACAACAAGAACTGCAAAATCTTCTAGCTCTTGGTGGTTTTCACTTACGAAAATGGACCAGTAATTCTCCTGCCTTGCTATCTCATTTACCTCCTTCTGACTTGAACCCTAATCCACTTCAGTTTGATGATCACACTCCTGTTAAGGTTCTTGGCTTACAATGGAATCCCAATTCAGACAGTTTCAAGTTTTCAGTAGATTCAAGTAAGAGCACTTGCACCAAAAGAAATATTCTCTCCCACGTAGCCCGTATATTTGATCCACTTGGTTTTTTATCTCCTCTAACATTTATTCTCAAATATTTGATTCAAAAAATTTGGCTTATGAAAATCGATTGGGATGATACCCCTTCTTCGGATATAGTCAAATTGTGGCAACTATATTTGAACGAAATTTCATATATTGAAGAATTACATATTCCCCGGTCAATTGTGACTGGCGAATCTTCTTTCTACGAGTTGCATTGTTTTGGAGATGCTAGTGAAAGAGGTTATTGCTGCGTCATCTATCTTCGGAATTTCTTAACGGATCACGAGGTTTGTCATGTTAAATTCGTTATTTCTAGGGCTAAGGTTGCCCCTAAAAAAAAGTTGAGTTCACCAAGGTTGGAATTGTGTGCTTCTGTATTGGTAGCTAGGCTGGCAAGTCATGTCATTCAAAGTTTACAAGGTGAATTGAACATCAAGAAAGTGTTCTACTGGACAGATTCGACTATTGTCCTCAACTGAATCAAATCTTCTCCACTTAAGTGGAAAACTTTTGTTGGCAACAGAGTTGCACTCATTCATTCCAAATCATTTCCCGATTCCTGGTTTCATGTTTCATCCTCGGAGAATCCCGCTGATGTTGGCTCTCGTGGTTCCCTTCCCAAAGATTTACTTCAGTGTTCCCTATGGTGGGCGGGTCCCACATTTCTTCAAAACTGTCATCTTCAAACAGAAATTCAAGAATTCCCTGCTTCTTCTGGAGTAATTGCGGAAGAACGACATATTTCACTCAATGTCATTCC
Organism: Cynegetis impunctata; assembly: GCA_030704885.1. Lineage (NCBI taxonomy): Eukaryota > Metazoa > Arthropoda > Insecta > Coleoptera > Coccinellidae > Cynegetis > Cynegetis impunctata. The sequence continues at coordinate 4,320 of JARQZK010002366.1, read as the reverse complement.
CTCTCATCATTTAATCGATGCTTTGCTAGGGAAACATTCTTCGTTTTCAAGATTTTCCTGAGTTCTCGCTTACATTCTTCGGTTTTCCAAAAATTCTCGAACTTCACATCAAAAAAGATTCGGTTGCCTCTCCTCAGTCGAGTTGCATAACGCTTCTCTCCTTACTGTCAAACATATTCAGTCATCATATTTCACAGCTGAAATTTACAATATTCAAAATAACCGCAAACTTCCAAAGTCATTCCTCAAATTGTCCCCATTCATTGACAGTGAAGGTATTCTCAGAGTTGGTGGTCGACTTCGGCAACCACCGCTCTGTTTTTCCAAGAAATTTCCCGCAATTTTGCTCAGTCGTAGCCTATTAACCGATTTAATAATTTCTTATTTTCATCAAACTTATTTTCACGCTGGTCTACAAACAGTCTCTAATAGCCCAACGGTTTTGGATCCTTTCATTTCGTCGCTCCATCAAACGAGTACTCTCCAAATGCATGACATGTTTCAAACATGATACGCAGTCCTTCGGTCCTGCTATAATGGGCGATCTCCCTCCTTCTCGTGTTTCTCGCCTCAAACCATTTTCCCACGCGGGTGTTGATTTCGCAGGTCCCTTCAAAGTAACTACGAGTATCGAGGAATTCGTGCTTCTAAGGCTTATCTTTGCTTGTTCGTTTGTTTCGCGACCAAAGCTGTACATTTGGAACTCGCTTCTGAACTGTCGATGAATGCCTTTCATGCTGCTTTAAAGAGGTTCATTGCTCGTCGTGGGCGGTGTTCCAACTTATATAGCGATTGTATCGCCGCTCATAGGCATTTAAACGAACTGTTCGCCAAAGCTGCTTAATCAGAATCAATCACTTGGCATTTCAACTCTGCTTCTGCACCTCATTTCGGGGGTCTCTGGGAATCTGCAATCAAGTGTGCGAAATTACATCTTCTCAGAGTTGTTGGAGAACAAATCCTCACGTACGAGGAGCTTAATACTGTCCTTACTCAGGTCGAAGCTATTTTGAATTCTCGTCCGCTGACGCCCGTTAGTAATGATTCCCACGATTTTTCTGCTTCAACTCCTGGCCACTTCCTTATAGGGATGTGAATAAATAATCGATTTTCATTTTAATCGATTATTTTTTTTTCATTGTCGATTTTTTATAATCGATTTTACTAATGGTAAACATCGATTTTTAATAAATCGATTATAAGAATTACACATTTTAAATCGATTTTTGTAAAGGGAGCTATCTGTGCGATGGATGAAAAAATGGATGAGTTTACTGAACAAGTCGATAAAAAATCAGCGCCATCTGTACGTACTAATATATAATAAGTTGTGATCTTTTTTGTTTTTACCATAGAAATCTTAAATTATATATGTGCTCAATATATAGTATATATCTATGGTTTTTGTTTTCATCTTTGAAGTTTTGAAGTGTCAAAATAATTGTCGTTAACCATAAAAATGTCTTCCTCTAGTAAAACTCCTACTAAAATTTGCTGGCGAAAGTAAGAAAATATGAAAATGGTCCATTTGGCTATTTTTTGATACTTATTATCTTGAATAGTTTTCACTTCAATTGAATTAAAATTAGATATTCATAATATCTTACCACTAATACATCGAATAGGCATTTTTCGTATAGAAAGTCGAAGTATAAATAAAAATCGATTATTTTACTTTTAAATCGATTTTTCACAAATCGATTTATCTCTAAGCAAAAAAATCGATTATTGACTAATAGATTTTTCCGAATCAAGGTCACATCCCTACTTCCTTACCTTAGAACCGCTCACTGCTCTACCAGAGCAAGACAACACTGCCCTTCCCATCAATAGGCTTACACGTTGGCAACTTCTTGAACGTATGCATCGCGATTTTTGGAATCGTTGGTCAAAAGAATATTTGCACAATTTACATCAAAGAAGTAAATGGCATATATCCAGTACGCCTACTAAAGACAATGTTTTAGTCCTTATAAAATCGGACAACCTTCCACCGTGTAAATGGCAAATGGGACGTATAGTTGAGTTGCAACCTGGTGCAGACGGTTGTACTAGGGTTGCTTCAGTTAAAACTGCTGATAACAGTATACTTAAAAGGCCTGTGATTAAACTTTGTCCTCTTCCACTTGATGACAGTTAAACACTGCGTATTTAAGGTGGGCGGTATGTTGCGACCACGCAATATTATTTAATTATTTTCTCAATAATAATATTTTCTAAATTTCCATTTTTCTTTTCAAATAATTTATTTCTATTACTTTTCAAATTAATTTCACCTAACATTAAGTATCATTTTATTCAGTCTTCCTCCGTATATGCCTTCAAATTTCTCCTTCATCGCTGTGCGAGGAAGACATATGTTCTGAAGACACATGTTCTGAAGACACATGTGAAAACAAATTCAATACAAATTTTCAATAGCGATTTACTTGTGCTCCAGTGCGTTATATATACTCTACATATTCTCCTCATTTTCAACATTTTCACCTTTTCACCGTTTTGAACTTAAAGATTTTCCGGAAATAAGATTGGGGACAGTGGAACTCTGGCCAGAGTTTGAGTGGAACGAGTTTCACCGATTTAAGAACTTTCATGCAACACCCAAGGTTGAGTCCGGCAATAAGGTAGGTTTTGAAGGTATTTTTTAACAACTTTAAAAGTTTATAAAGTCCACGAAAGTCTCAATCCTCCATTATTTGTGGCGCCCGAGCAGGGGCAGCTGAGTGACGCAAGAGGTTGAGGCAGCAAAGCAGAATCTTATGATATGTTATGAATGGACGTTGAGATATCCTACACAAAGGAATCGAGAAATGTGTTGTGAATTTAGAAGTATATATAGGCAAACGATTCTTAGGGCGAAAAAAAGTTATAACCAAAGTAAGCTGGATAATTCAGATAACTTAAATAAAACTGTTTGGGTTATCGTTAACTTGGAAACAGGTAGGAAAAAGTCTAAAAAGAGCCTGAGGGACTGAATCCCATATGAGTTGAACACTTTTTTTTGTAAATCATGCAATTAATTTAACAAGAGCATTGCCATCACATCACCCAGACTTTAAGCTGTACTTGAGCGACTGTTTGGTTCAGGTAAGCTCGATGTTCTTCAGGCCTGTTGACATTTATGATGTACAGAGTGTCATTAAAAACCTTAAAAATAAAAACTCTGAAGATATATATGGCGTTAGTACTTTCACCATTAAAAAAGTATCAGAGTTTTTGCTTGGACCTCTTGTTGATTTGGTAAACTCATGCCTTGAGGAAGGTTCTTTTCTATTCCAGCTGAAGGTTGCTAGAATATGTCCTATACATAAAAAAGGTGACAGAAGCCTTCCTGAAAACTTTCGCCAGGTGTCTATTTTGCCGGTCATTTCAAAGGTCCTGGAAACTTTAATTTATAATCAGTTGTTGGCGTATTTTGGAAAGCATATTATTATACCACAGCAGTATGGATTTAGGAAGGAACTTTAGACATCTGATGAAATATTGACTTCTAGAGGCCATAACAAATGCTTTTGAAAGTAGGGACAAGTTTTTGGGTGTTTTTAGCGATTTGGGTGCAGCGTTTGTTTGTGTGGATAGGGATATTTTGCTGGAGAAACTGCGGTTTTATGGCGTCAGAGGTAGAGCATTGAAACTGCTGACTTCGGATTTGTATGATCGGTACCAGATAGTCAACTCCGGAGGGGTGGATGGTGTTCCTATGTTTGTTGGAAAGAGCGTGCCACAGGAGTCTTTTTTTCTTTTTTTTTATGGAGGGGGGAAATCTGCATTCAGATCCCCTGCATCAGGATGCGAATGGGTATGTCGGGTTGGCTGGGTTGTTCGGCCGACCGACTAAAACCCCCCTCCTTGCTCTCCGATGTTGAGAGACTGCACCTGTCCTGCTCCCCGGAATTAAACTAATTAGTTCAGAAACGTCAGGGATTGGGAGTGTATAGATTGTTCACTCTATTCCTCATATTCCTTCTTACCCATGATTCGGGATATCGAAGTGTACATTGTCTCCCAGCTGATTTTATCCTTTAACATCAGCGGCACCATCTCCTCCACCGTCGGGAGGTGGCCTATGGATCTCACGATATTCGCCCTCTGTTCGTGCCATCTGGAACAATTCCAGAGTACGTACTCGGGGGTATCGGGCACTCCGCACGCCCCGCATATGTCGTCCCGTGTTTTCTTAATCCTCAGCGTAAAAGACCCGAAAGATCCATGACCTGCCAGGAACTGGGTGAAATGGTAGTTTGTTTTGCGATGTGGGCACTCCATCCATGCTGAGATGTCCGTAATTAGACGCTTGGTCCACGCCGCCACATCTCTACC